>WEIV01018971.1:25013-117725 GCA_013390005.1 Calyptomena viridis | reverse complement strand
TCCGCCACGCCAGCAATGCCGGCCAGGGAGCCCTGGGCAGCGCACCGGGCGAGCGGCGCTGCGGAGCACCGCGCCGGGCAGCAGAGCCGGCAGCGCGACCTGCTGCTCGCAGCCTTGGGCATGAAACTGGGCGCTCGGAAGTCGTCTGTGACAATCTGGCAACCTCTTAAACTCTTTGCTTATTCGCAGTTGACATCGCTTGTCCGAAGAGCAACTCTGAAAGAAAATGAACATATTCCGAAATACGAGAAGGTTCATAATTTCAAGGTAAGAAATTTTCCTACTTAATTTCTTTTTCGGGCACGAGGGACTGTAGCTTGCGTTTTTAAATGGATCCGGTATTGCAAGGAAATCATACGTACGACTTTCTAGGAACTTAAAAGCTGCAATTAAATCTCATTGCCCGTTAGATCAATTAGGCATCTTTAGGACATACCAGCAGGAGAACGAAGATTTTGTTCTTGTCTGCTTGGGTGCATGTGTTTGCAGTATCTAGGTTATCTTTTTAATTTAGAATTGATTTATACCGAGAAAGATGCTGAAGCTGAGAAAAATTGGCAAAGTTTTCTTTCAATCCAAACGGAGGTCGTTCAGTTTTACTTACAAAAAATCTCTTAGATCTGTAGTTAGGTGATTAAACTGATCCTATCTCAGTTTGTCACTGATAGATAACTTTGGAGGTAAGAAGTATGTTCTACTGCATCTGAGTTGGGCAGATGATTTCTGCATTTCTCTTAGTTTCTGGCTTTTCTCCTTTATCTATGAATTGAGTGTGTTGATACCAGCTTGACTTATACCGTGGGACTGTTGACGCTACTGGCATGAGCAACGACCTTGTGCTTAATAAAATTTAATTAGCCTTCTATGTAGGTTCTAATTATTGTTTTAATTGTTCTAAATAAACAATGCTCTTTGGTAAGAGAGATACATGTCAATACAAGATATGCATGTTTTGTGTCTGTAATAAGTGTCCAGTAAGGATTTAGTAATTTAACCTTTTGGATGTCAAGTGCATTTGATGATAGACAGTTTTAATGTAAGACTAAGTAAATTGAGGTTCTACTGAATTCCTGTAGATGATGATGCAAACTTCATTTGTAGTATGTGAAGCCCAAATTTTATCCTTAATTAAAAAAAAAAAAGCTTTAGCTTTTGTTTTTTTTAAGAAAAGGGAAGATTATTAATATAAAACAGACANGATTTAGTAATTTAACCTTTTGGATGTCAAGTGCATTTGATGATAGACAGTTTTAATGTAAGACTAAGTAAATTGAGGTTCTACTGAATTCCTGTAGATGATGATGCAAACTTCATTTGTAGTATGTGAAGACCAAATTTTATCCTTAATTAAAAAAAAAAAAAGAAAAAAGCTTTAGCTTTTGTTTCTTTTAAGAAAAGGGGAGATTATTAATATAAAACAGGCGTCTGATCATGTAAGGATCTGTTAAATGTCTCCTATTTTCAATTTTGATTTCCGTAACAGTCATGGGCATGTGCGAATGTTCACATGCATGCACTTATGTTAATTTACCTATCCTCCATTTGATTTTATTTAAACCCCTTTATGGTTTTTGAGCTAAGGTGATCACCAAAAGTGGAAACTTTATGTGATCAGGATGTTTTGTTTGATTTAGTTCTTCCATAAAATGCAAATTCGAAAACCGTGTACAAAATTATATGTAAAGAAGTATTTAATATGAATGCTTGGCATGAAATAATCCTGGCTGTCAGTTAATTGCAGAGCATTTCTTCACTAGCTCCTGAGGTGTCCTAAAGATATGCAATATCTTGCAACTTTCATTTGTTCCTTAGAGTTTGAAGATAATTCTTGCAGATGGCAGCATTTTTCATGTACTACAGTGCACCTAGGATAATATGTATTTAATTAATTATATTTGATTAAATATTTTATATATATATATATTATATTTCATTAATATGCACATCTGTATTCCCTACTTGCTTTTCTTTAACTGCCTGAAACACTGATTTTCATTCATTTGGGGGTTTTTATTTGTTTTTCTTCCATAAATTGCTTATGGAAAGTTTGGAAGCTGTGAGGTTTCCAGTCTTTTTAAAAAATGGAGTGTATGTCTGCTCCAAGGTCATAGCTACAGCACAAACTTTCCACACGGATTTTTTTCTTTGTAATGTTGTACTGTAGTTCCTTTATACACATAGTTGCCAGAAAAATATATCTTGAGAATTTTCTCAAGTCAGTGGAACGGAGTCACCTTACACAGGCAATTTTTGCTATAAAAAGCCGAAGGGGACAAGCCTCTTGCCCCTGAAGGGTGTGCTGCAATGAACTTACCCACTGAAGGAATGCTGCTGGTGTTCATGAACTCTAAATATGGCCATTCTCCCATTAAAAACAAAAAATAAGCTCCTAGTAATTAGGGTGTTATGGATCTAAAATGAATGGCCATCATGTGCTTCTCTCCTTTGTCATTCCTTGCATCTGTCAAATTTTTCTTCACACATGTATAGATGTCGTCATTTAAAATGTCTGCATGAGTCTCCGAGGTTGCCTGCCAAATAGCAAATGTGCCACCCATGTGGGAAGGAAGGATGGAAGGGTCAGGCCCAGTCTTCACCCTAGACTTCTGAAACAAAACAAGAACAAGCAACCCAGAAATGAAATAAATTTATCTAGTTCAGCTAACCAACAGTGACTGCTGTCCCCAGAGACTCCACAGCAAATAGGAGGACGCCTGCTGCTTTGTACCTCTGCCGCTAATCTGCTTCTCGTTTTGCAGGCACAAAGGCAACAGATAGGGACCACTAACCCTTTCCTAGCTGCTTCTTTGATCAGTCACATCACTAGCCACAGAAATGAAAGGGTCTTGGAAATCCTTTTATGCTGGAAATGCTGTAGCATCCTCGGAGAGGGAGAGGTGGAAAATCATTAATACAAAACAAACACTGTTGTCTTGGAGAAGGGAAGATGACAGCGGCAGCCACTCCAGAGGCAGACTGGGGTTAACAGACATCGGAGAGACTTGGTCACAGGCTAGGGCACCTCAGTTCTCCCTCCACCCGTCTCTGTGGGGTGCGTAGGTGGGGGCACAGGTGGAGTTTGAACCCATAGACCCTGTTGCCTGCAGCAAAGCTCAGGTAGAGGAACACATTGGCAGAGGAGCTGTGTAGTGATGGTCATTACAGGAGTGCAGATGCCTAGGAGAGGGATGAACATGAAAGCTGTTTTTAAATCAAGAAGAGGTCTCCTGAATAAATCTGTTAACCTATGTTTCACTCCAAGGGTTGTTTGAAAGAAGAATATAAAGATAGTTTTGCTGGGAGTGCTGATACAGCTGGTTTTTTGAGAGGTTTTAATCTTATTTAAATCAAATGTGAGCTGTCTCCTGCCTGAAGGGAGCAGGCTGACTAGCTGGGTGACAGGGAGCTCTGTGGACTGAGCTGGTCAGTAATGATCTCCAGCTCTGTAATATTCTCCTGACTGCGAAGGTCTGGTCTCTCATGAGAACATCTCAAATGCAAATACAGAGTGGCTGAATTCTCTTAAATTGATTTCCATAAGTAAAGAAAGGGATGATGATTTATAAATATCAGTTATGACTAAGTTTTTAGTGCCTGTCCCTCGGGATAAGAACTAGGTATTAAAAATATTTTTAAGCATATTTGTGCCTTCTCTAATTTATAAAAAATTTTAAATTAACATTTCTGCATTCTCTATAAATTTAATATTAAAGATTCATTTTCTGTTAATTCAAATATATCAGTTAAAAGAAATATTGTTTGACAGCATTTTATTTAGCTCTAATTGAATAATGCAATTTGAAGGTGAGCTAGGACTGAGTGTGACTTGATTGAGTCTGTCTGTTTGCATATTTGGTTACTTTTGCTTTCCCTTCATTTACTCTGCTTTTCTGAAATTCAGGACACTGAATGAGATCTCTTGTAAAATGAATCATGAGACCAAATCAGGACAGTCACTTCACCATCCTCAAAATTTCAGCCCCACCTTCTCTCACAGAAAAGCTTTTTCTTTCTTTCAGTTTCTTACCCACTATGAGGAATAAATTTCTTCATGCTCTCGGGTACAAACATATCTATATGGACATGTGTGTGCCCAGTGTAGATGAACAAGAGCATATTCTATTTAGAAACTCTGGGAGACCTGTGGTGTGCTGTTTGAAGTGCTGACAAGGAGCATAGCTGAAGCCAGTGGTGTTACCTCCTTACAAAAAGCAGCTTTATCATAGGGTAAAGTTCTGTAACAAAAGAGTTACAGAGTTCTGTAACTTTATGGGAGTGGACAGAGTAAGATTCATACCTAATCATTAAGAGTGCTTTTTACTGTCCCTTATAAATCTCATACTTGCTTAACTTGTCCCCAAAAGGCAATAACTGTGATAGCTTCTAAATTAAATTTCTTAACCCAGCTAATATCTAGTCTAATCAATGACTTAAAGGGTAGGAAGCAGCTGGGCACCTCCTGGGCAGATAGTGAAAAGGAACTTAAAAGCTGTTAATAGTATGGAGGGCAGTCACAGAAAAGGAGCATTAGCTGGTAGTTATGGGATGATATCTTAAAAGGAAGAGTAACTGAAAATTTGAGATTAACAGCAGGAAAACTCCTGGGTAGTGAAAATTGTTAGTGCAATAATCTTCTCATCACTTGGCAAATATAAATTAAGCCTGGACAAAGCACCTTAAAGATCTTCACTCCCCTTCAGCTTTTGTGATTCAAATGCCCTGGAGAATTTTTAGCTCCCTTGGCTGGTTACAGGTATTCCTTCAGACTTCTCTGGTTCCTCATGACTTGAGCAGCAGAACACCCTTCAGGTGTCTCCTAACTGCTGATAGTCCAAGGCACAAACCCACTCTTCTGCCTAGATTATTGCTGTGGTGTTCACTGAAGCAAGAAGGTGTCTATGCCTGTCAGAGCTGGACTGAAATCTGTGTTTCCATGCATCATTTTCCATAGGATATTGTCTCATTTCTCTCGTGCCTCATGAAATAGATATGTCTCCAGAAGACTATTTTTTTGGTATCTTTTTGTGCAGTACGTGGTACTGTCATGTTGTTTCCTAGTCACTATCTTACCAATGCCTGATGGCACAGTCAATTAATTGTAATAAATAACAATTGCAAGTTGCTGCTTGCTGAATCAGTGAACATTCAGAACATAATTCCCTTTCAAGCCAACACTTCTTCCAGAGAGGAGAGATGTTTTTCCATGGTTGCTTAAACTAAGTCAGCCAAGATGCCGACGAGCCTTGTTTGTTGAGATTCCTTCTCTCCATCCTCGACTGGAGCAACATCTTGGCTTTCTTTGAGGGTGACCTATTTGAAAGGCCAAATGGAAGCTCCAGGGCAGAGACAACGTGCTTTTCCAGAACTAACTGGAGGTAGAATATAGCCTTAAATGTACACAGGAAGTGAAGGTGAGGACCAGTCCCTACTGCAAAGACTTGCTAATATAGACAGACCAAAGCATCACTTTAATGGGAAGACTGCTGATTTTAACAAGAGTTATTCTGCCAGTGAAACTTGTAACACTTTTTGGAAACAAATAAGCCACCCTGGCCCTGACTCTAGCTCTGGTCCTGGCCCAGATTTTACTGGGTAATTGCATCTTTGCTAGGTGCTTTGCTAGTGTAAAAAGTTGTAGCAAATCTCTTCCATGCCACATCTTATTCTGACAAGAGCTGCTCAGCAGAGCCATGGCTAAACAGTGGGAAACTGGGAGATGGAAAATGCAAAAATACTGCAAAAAGGCCAGAAACTATAACAAACTCTTACTATATTAAGCCAAGTCATTTTCTCTGTGACTTCTAGCATGAACTCACTTCTATTTCTGATGTTCCAAAAACTGGGGCAGATGCCAATTTGGGGTAAATTGATCTAGTTCCGCTGAAAACAGGATGCGGGTGTTTTTATTAAGAACTGACCTGGCACTAAACATATTTTCAAAACATCTTTAATTGAGCCATTGCACTCAAATGAATATTCAGAGAGAGATCTGGGTGCCTCTAGCACAGTCCCTGGGGAGAGTCCCTGTGCGTTCTCACAGATAAGAAAACCTCAGGAAATTTGATGTTCCTATTAGACTGTGAGCACTTGAGGGGGAAAAAATTGTTCAAAAGCAGAGAAAATATCTGAAGAACATAACTGGAGAAAAACTTCCACAAAACTTCTGAGAACACCTCATCAGCTTATGTTGTTGCTTTTGATAGTGTATTATGTGACAGTTAAGCCAGAAAAGCTTTTAGGCATTGATGGATTTTAGTCTCCTAAGCTATTTATTTCATGCTACTTTTTTTTTTTTTTTTAAAGCCAGGGCTTTTCCAAAGCAGTTTCCACATAGCAGAGTATTACTTAACCCTTTCTGGTTTCCTAGTGCTGGTCTTTGAATTCAGGCTTTGCCTCTGTTAAAAAATAAAATCAGAGAGGGAGAGAGAGAGATAAAGCCTTTTTTCTAAATCCTTAGTTTATTTAAGCTGTAATTCTTCCCACCACACCAATAGTTTTTTTAGTCACCAGGTGTGGATCCTGTGAATTTTATATGTGCACAGCCCAAAACCAGAGCAGCTCTTTTCTGTGGTGAAGCTAGGAAGTGCTTTGCTGGGGAGGACTGGGGCTTTCCCTCTAGAAGCTTATAGTGCATGTTACGCTCCCTCAACATCAACAGCTTTTCCTCCAAATTAGCCTTGGCATCATTGCAAAAGCATTTATTTAGGAATCTCTCAGGGGGTTATATTCTATTTACATCATTACATATAGCATATATGGTATGCATATATATACATTATTTTAATTCTAAGGATTTTATTCAATTTTCACCTCTGGTTTCAGAATATTTTGCATGGAAACACATATCAAGTAACTTGGACCTGGAATAAAATGCAGAATGTTCTAGTTTCCAGATGCAAATTTAAAGAAAGTCTGCTATTCCATCCTGAAAGAAAGGTGGCCATTTTCATTCAATTTTCAAGCAAAAAAGCCAACAACCTGCTAGTCTTGTTTTCCCCTTTAGCTTTCACAGAGCACAACCTAACCTCAATTTCCAGTTGTTCCCATCTCTGCTGACACAGTCAGTGCAAGCCAGAAAGTAAACAAGACATGACAGCGCTTCTGGCTCTGAGTGGGTGAGGACCTGGCTTGAGGTTGTCCTGCTCCACATCCATGTCCGTTCCCACTGGCAAGAACGATGCTATTTATATTCTGTCTTCTGAACGAGCATTCTGACAGCATCTCTGCTTTCAAGAGCTGCTAGACAAAGTCACTGTGGTGGTCCCAGGCTGGCTCCCCATGGTTAACACCCCAGCTAAGCTAGGCAAAGTCAGCTCTAGTTTTGGAGAAGGTATGTTCCAATGGTCTCAATTACATTCACTTCTGTTACACCTTCACATGAAAGCAACTACCTCGCAGATACGGCTCTGCCATGTGGGTTGTCATGGAGTCTTTTTGCCTCTTAGATGACTCACCAGCAGAAATGTTTTCCTCACAGGAGAAATACCGTGTGCTAGAGTATTTGGAGTGCTTGAGACCCTTTTTTTAGAGGCATTATCTAATTATTATAATATATAAAAGGATTAAATTGAAGCATTACCCAAGCTGATGGTTGAGTTGATTGACTTTCTCACTCAAATCTCCTCTGTATCCTGCACATCCAGGCAATCTCTGTTTGGACCAGGGATGGATGAAAAGGACATGCCTGTTGGATGCCAGCATGGTTGTATTCAGTGCCTGATAAAATCAGCTGTGGCAGGGAAGACAGACATTAATAATACAGGCTGAGTTCATCGTTTTAATTGAGATTTACAATGTCTCCCATATCCAATTAAAAGTTTGGTAGAGTCCCAAGAGGCAGAATTCAGTTGGTGGAATTGCAAATCATTTAGGACCACTGAGCTGACAGCCTCCATCAGCAGTCTCCCATCATCCTTGGGAATTTGTTTGAAAGGTAGGATAGCCAGAACTGTACTTTTGGAGCACCACGTGATGCAAATGCTGGGTGTGTGCCATGTATTCAGCCTTTGGTTGACTTGGTCTCTTCTCCAAGCACCAACAAGGCTTCTGCCTAGAGTCTAGAACTTTAGTAGCCCAAGAGAGTAGATAAGCAGTGTTTTTTCCCATCTTTTTTCAAGTTGATGTATTTCATCCCAACACAGATGGTAATGACTGGATTTTCCAAACCCTGTTTCTCTCACCAGTAGTTCAGTGTGGAGGGCCATGGAAGAAGTGCCCTGTACAGAGCAATGTCCTCATGGAGCAAGCATTCCAGGAGACCATGGCAGCAGCCTCTCAACAAGGGAAGGCTTAGCTGTATACTGTCACAAACACAAACACTTCTGTTTTCTGTGCTCGGGGTTGATTTTCCATAACCATCGTTTTTCAAATCCAGCCCAGCTTTCTTCCCATCAGTGGCTTTGCTAAATCTTTGCTGATTCACTGTCTTCTCTCATACTACATTTGCACAGCACTTTGCTGATATTTCCTTATTCTCTTCTTCCCTATCTTGACAAATGATGTAATGTAAATCTCCCAGTTAAAAATATGAATTATTTGTTGGCTTGTTCTGAGTTTTCAGATTGCAATCAAGAATAGCTGAATAAGTACTTACGAAAAACCAAAAATGTAGAAAATAAGTGGAGTTACAAGATACATGGGTAATTAACTTCAACAGTGGCCTTTATAGAGCCTGAGAAATAGTGGTGAGAGATCTGCTTGAAGAGTTCACAACTTGCGGTTATAATCTGTTGTCAGAGCCACCAGATCGTTTTTTATTTGATTCTCCTAAATTTTTTTTCCTTTCTGAGAAATATTTTAATTAAATGTAAAACAAAAGGGAATTAAATTCTGTAACACTTAGAGTTAAAATATCTTCCAAACCTAAGCAAAAAACTGTTCTCTTACAAAGATCACAGTAGTTAAATGTTTATTATACATTGCTGGTATTGCAGGAGAGTTCAAAATAGAAATGCCTAGGTGTAAACCCAATATAAGGCTTTCCTCTTGCCTCAGACTTGCAGGATAGCTTAGTAATAGTGTGTTACCTAGTTTTTGAAGCAGTTATTTTCCTTTAAAATTATATAGACTTTTTTAAAAATTGATTTTTCTGCAGAATTTTACAAATTAAGATTAAAACCAGTGTGATTTGTTCTCCCATGCACTCATTTTCCAGATTCTTTAAAAAAATCCCTCCCATTTGAAGCCTGATGGAAAGAGAGAGAAGAAGATTTTTGGGTGGATGAGAATGGAAGGATTGGGAGATATAAAACCACACTTGGTAATCCTGCTCTCTCACATTTTATAAGACAGATGCTCTTTTTATAAGGGGAAAGAAACTCCTTGTAATTTAGGTCAGGATCTCTGGGACTCTGCTGGGTGTGTTTTTAGAAAGTTTTCTGGAAAGCATCTTTTGACTTTGAAAGCAACCAAGTTGCTTGGCAGGTTTTTAGAATGGGGAATTAAATATAAAAATCAAAATGCTTCACTGTCTGGTAATAAATACCATATTGTTTGCAGGTGCTGGCTCTTGAACTAGCAAAGGGATGCTAAGGTGTTTCTTTTCAGCATGCTGCCAGGCCCCTCCCTCCAGGATGAACTATGATCAGAGCCTCTTCTGACCTCAGAAGACCAATTTTTCAGTATTTTCTGGCATCACGTACTGTGCCTGATTTAATTCCCAAAGATGGTGTGTATTCAGACCAGTGCAGGGTTAGCTGTCCAGTTCCACTCCATGATGGTAGAGTGGGATGATTGTGCTCTGGCACCACTGAGCTCTGGGAAAAAACAGCCCTGCTTAGAAATCCTGAAAGACGCTTCAGAGCTGATCTTGCAGGGTTGTGTACACCAGGGGTGGAAGGACATTTTGACCTTTTGGCCTCCTAATTAATATTGCCAGAGAACCTCCCCATTGCATGTCAGATAAAGGGTGAAGCAAGGTAGAGCATTATAGGACACAGAAAAACTTACCCTCACCTTTTAATCTATTTTGAGTTTTCAATCAGAATAATAGATAAGAAGGAGTGATTTGGATGGGGCAACATAAAGCAGAGCAGGCTCTGAATAAGTCTTCTGATTGATGATATGGTATTTGGATGAAGCCTGGCTGCATGGGATGAGAGAACAGTGCTAATGATGCTGAAACAGTGGTCCTGAAGGGCAAAGTTAATCTTGGTCTTGTGAAGGGTGACCAATACATACAGTATTGGTAGGGAAGAGGAAAGTCTGCTTTGTCCTTGTAATTTTTACATTGATGATGAGTCATGTAAACTCTTCTGAGGGGTGAGCTAAGAGCCAGGGTAATGTCAGGAGGACTGGCTATGGTAGAAAGGTGGGTGTTTTTGTATGTCGGTGGATTTATTAAACACATAAGAGAAACTGAGCTCATTAAAGAAAAAAGTTCATAATAATAAAAATGCAGACAAAAGGTTGGAGTGGCAGATTTAGGATGTGATAGACCTTGCAGAAGAGTTCTTGAGGAGAGTCAAGAGGAAGTGGAGGCATGCAGACCATGGTGGGGAGCAAGATGCCAAGAAGGAAGGATGTTCACTGCTAAAACAACAGCCAGTTGGGGATTGGAGATTTGAGATTTAGAGAGTATCAATGCTGGAGACAGCTCTGGAGAGGCCAAGTTAGGACCTCAGCACCAAGAATAGCATTAGAAATGCTTCAGCAAATAGCACGTTCAGTGAATTTGATGAATTGAAATCAGCAACGAGAGAGGTACACGGTAGGATAGTATCATTCTTTTTATTTAGAAAGAAATATTAATGTGTCAGAATTTGTTCTCATTCTGCCTAAAGAAAGAACTAATGTCACCATTTCATGACAAAATTTTCCCAGCTTTGCAATCAGAGATACTAAAAACAAAACAAAAAAACCTTATAAAGCTGATAAGTGTTCTGAAAATAAATTATTTATTGTCCAGACTTTTGAATTTATTTTTTTTTTCAATTTTCCCCAACAGAATTTTCAAGAAATATTTTGAATGAGTGGGTTTCGGGGGAATGTTCCTTTGACACTCCCCCCCAAAAAAAGTGGTGACTGAAATAATGCTTTTTTTTTTCCCCTGAAAAAGTTCTGTTAGTCCTGCAGGCATTAAAGCAGTGTTTTGCTTGAGGATATTAGAATGTTCTTATTCTGGGAAGGGAATGCTGCCAAGGACCTGGATAAAAATCACAAGGCTGAGGAAGAAAGCCAAGAGGATGTAGGTAGTGCAGGTGGATAACAGAGAGAAAGGTGTGAAAAATCTCTTTGTGGTGAGAGAAAAAAAGAAACTGGAATTACAGCTGCCGACAATCTTGTCATGGTTGCTTTTGCAGAAGTCAGCTGCAGCTGCAGAGAGAAGAGCACACGTGGAGCGCATTGCACCTTCCAAAGGCTCGTGGGAGTGGGTGCAGCAGCAGGCAGGGCTGGGGGAAGGCAGCTCTCCCGCGCTTTGCACCGTTGCGCTTCCCTAGAGACAATCAGAAGCCCAGTGTAGCACAGATGTGCGTGTGAATTACTCAGTGAATTCAAGAGTAACTTTCCAGACTGTCACAGCAGTCTACCTTACTGATGCTCTGGGGGCAGCAGATGCACAGGAGGCTGCAGACCTCCCTTTAGCCAAAACTGAAATACGGTCTGAATTGCAGGGTGCTGCTCTGGGTTCTCACTTGGTCAGGGCAAGTGTCAGCTGGGATCCAGCTGCCTCTTACATCAGTGATGTGGGAGACACCACCTCAGGCAGGCCATTTCACCTTTCAGTATTTATAACCAAAGCTCTTTGTGGATGTTGGGAACACACATTTCCACCAGCTCCATCTCTCTTCTGCTCCACACTGATCCAGCTGGGCAGTCGATGTGCATGAGGTTACTGCCTGCTCTAATACGCCCTCGGTAACTCCAGAGAACAGAGTGACTTAAGCCTAAAGCACTCTTACTACATTTCACTGCAAATTTTGTTTCTTTATGATTATCAGTTACTGATTCTTTTTGTCAGCCTGTGTATTCTAAATAGCAGCCTGAAGTGTTTTAGTCTGGCTAAGATTTTATTTGTAAAGAATCCTGTGGTTTCCTACAGCAGGAACTTTATCAGAAAAAAATCAGAAGCAGTTAATGGTGGCTGTAACAAGCATGTGAGCCAGGAACTAAAGCAGCATAGGGATTTTTTCCTTCTTTAGGAAGGAAAATTTTTTCCTGGTTCAGTGGATTTTTTTTTTCCATTTTGGATTTTCAGTCCGTAGCATTAGTTTGAAGAGAATTAATTTCCTTTTAGAGTTATTCTAAACTGGAAGGTCTCTTAAGCACATTTGCAGTATTTCTGAGTAGCACTGGTATTTTTGCCTGGCAGGACTCTCCACCCGAGATGAAATCTTGCAGCCCCCTACACATTTCACACAGTACCTTAGGGAGGAGAGGGCATAGAAGACATTTGAAGTTGAAATGTGAACTCTTGCATGCTTGCTGCAAAAGCCTTGCCTTGTGGCCAAAATCCTGGCCAGACAGAGGGATGCTGAGAGGCAGGAGAAAGGTTGTGCCCTGCCATTGCTTTCTGTGCCCCATGTGGTCTTGGAGCAGACCACCACAGACCCAGTTTGCTGCTCTTGATGGCTCGGGATGGAGAACTGTTTCTCACACATTTGCAAGGGTCTTGGTTGTGAAATCTTTCTTTGTTCTTCCTTTCCTGCAGTGATAAAGGAAAGCTTCCAACAACTGCATGTGGTGCCTTCAAAGAAGAGGAATTCTGCTCTGTTTAGACACATTGATACTGATGTCTGTGAAATAGTTGAGTCATTTTCTGTGATTTTCCTTTCTGCTATTGTCTTCCAGGTGCACACATTCAGGGGCCCACACTGGTGTGAATACTGTGCCAACTTCATGTGGGGCCTCATTGCTCAGGGAGTGAAATGTGCAGGTAAGTCATTCGGTCTTCTTTTCCTGAGACCATCCTCATGTTTTAACTGTGTAATGTGCTGCCCGCTCCACCATAACACCATGTGGCAAGGGTCCAATCAGGCCCTTGTTAAGAGGAAGAAGGAAGTGTATCCACTCTGCTGCTGATGGTTTCAGGTACCTGTTTCAGTAACTCACTGGAGTGATGCAAAGCGCTTCTCGAGCACTTACGGAGAGGAAATGATAATCATCCTTAAGGATTTTTTCCCACCCTTTTAGAATGGAGAATAAAATAGATGATGCGTAGTTAGCTTTATTTCTTTTATACCATTCTGTGTATTGGTAAGTGTGAGAAAGTCACTGAGGATCTCGATATGCAAGGTGGGCATCAGCAAATTTCATGTTGCTGCTGTGAAACAGACATTCAGGTTAATTTTATATACAAACTAGCACACTCCCACCTCACCATAAACCCTAAATCATGTCTCCTACTTGCACACTGAAAATAAAGTAAGAAAAGTGATGATGAATAAGGGATGGATACTGAAATGTTACATAAACATTCAGGTGCTGGTAGAAATGTATTACATGCATGGATGTCACTGCAGGCATTTCTGGGGTAAAGCCTCTCTGAAGTGAAACAGTTTACAATTTTATTGATAAGATTCTTCTGAAGGAAAAGACAGTCAGCTTTATTCAAAGGTAAAAATAAAAAGATCAGAGTGATCAAAATAGTTTACTGTATTTAAAAAGTATTTTATTATCTAGCAAGCAGCCATATTTATAAAAATGGTGCAAAGAGATGTTGATCTATGAAGACCTGCATACGTTGCCCTGGAAACTGAATTTTCAAGCTAATTTAAGAAAATCTGCTCTAAGGCTTTCTGAAGTCATGTCTCAAGCAAACAAGAACGCTTTTTATCACACAACTGCAAAATAATGTAAAATTTAAAATAATTTCTAACCAAATAGGATTGAAATATTTTTAAATTTTTCACCCATAATTATTTGAATACAGTATTTTGTTGTTATCAATAGACTCTGCTGTCCAGGATGGATTAGAGAGTGTAGCTCTGTTCTAAGACATGACTGCAAAAATGGTATTTCCTTTCTCAGGATTTTGCCTCTACTAAGAATATAGGGTTGCAGCCATGTCCTTTACTTGCGAATGAAGATTGATTGCACTTTTTACTACTGTTGATTTTACACAGGGTGTACAGCAGTGGAAAAGAAAGAGGAAGCTTAATTTTGGTTTCGAACTGTTTTCTAATTAGTCATTTTTTTGATGACACTTGAGTCAGTAAGTCCTTCCTTGCCTCAGATTTCTCAGTTTGGGCATTTAGCAGAGATATCAGGTATTTTGCAGATTGATGCTAGGTAACTTTGATCCAGAAAAACAATAAAGGCAAATAGTATGAAGGCTTGCAATGCTGCATGGCACTGTAGAATTAATACTATTGCTTTTATAATTAAACTCAAAGTGCTTATGATTTTGTCCTGCCTTTTTTTTTTTACTGAAATAGAGCTGTTTTTCTGAATTTATACGGATTTTTCTATATTTTAAGATTTCCAAAAGCTTCCAAAGTCTGGTTTCCTTTACCTCCTTATAAGGATGGTAATAAGTACTGCAGGTGTCCTTCTTCCTCCTTGCAGTGTAGAGGAACATATTTGTATTAGATGACATCGTAGATTCAGAAACTCTAATTAAGGCTTTCTGTCTTGTGTGAGGTTTCATGTCACTGTTGGTAGCTTCCAGTAATTTCTGTGATCTTATTTATATTTTAAAATCCCATGTTGTACGACCACACTTGCTGAAGTGTCAGCAAGTTGTTGGGGCAGGAGGAGGCTTAGGTTTTTTAAGCCATGCTCAAGGTCGTTGGGCACAGCTGGCACAGCTGGATGAGCTGCTGATGTGCAGCAGCATCAGCTGGGGCATGAGGAGGAGAAGTGCTTCCTCAGCCCGGCAGGTCTGGTGCTCCACTGTGTCCTGCAGGGTGCGCTGCAGTTGAGGAGCAGGAGAATCAGGCTTTCCCGAGGGAACAGGTTGCAGCTGACCCACCTGGCTTGTCCTCCCCTCACCACAAGGCTGGCTTGAGCCACTGGGCATCCCCAGCAATAGCTTGCCAGGGGCTTCCCAGAGGATTTTATTCTCAGAAATTTCACAGAAGTCGTTGGCTGGGCAGAGGAGAGAGACTCTGGGCAGAGATGGAGATGGCAGGACAGGTTCAGCAGTTCCTCACTCTGCCTTGTCTGTGCCACACCCCCAGCACTGACTGCCCATTCCTGCCAGCTGAGGCTGTGCCAGACAGCAGAGCCAAAAGCTGTGCAGACCTGGGCATTCCAGTGGAACACTGGAGGTGCACAGACACCCATGTAACTAGTGTTAACATGCTAATGTGGAAGAGCTTAGGCTTGAGTGCTGTGAGTTTGGCTGAGTTTATGTGGTCTTACAGTGCTTTTAAAAAAAGAGTAATCAATTTGCTTCTGAACTGAGCTATTGTAATATGGAGACAATGAGGCACAGTAAACCAGGAGCCACATGAGGCCAATTGCTTTTCAGAGTGGATTCATACCCAAAAAAATTACAGCTTTTAGCAGGACACAGCCCACTTGCATTCAAAAGGGATTCAGTGCCACTCCAGGGAAATCCACAAAATCTGTTTGGTGGTCTATACAATCATTTTATTTAAAATACCTATGAGTAAAACTGTATGGCTCATATGTAATTTTTTACTTTTTAAAGCATTTGCTTTTTATAGCAAACAATTGCACATCCCAGAAGGACTGTATCTGCTGTACAGAAGTGATAAGTTTAACAAACAGAAATGGATTACTGCATGGGCTGCTCTTGACCATTTTAAATCCTATTCTCTGCAGAAGCACAAAAACGTACAACAGACAGTCCAAGACTGGACAACAAAGATAAATGTCATCCACTTCAGAAAGGAGGGGAAGCCAGAGGAAAAAACTGAGCATATTTCTAATGGCTGATAGTTTATGTTAAACAAACTAAGCCAGTCATTTGAAAAATAATAAACCAGAACTAAATATTCATAACAGTACACACACCATAGCAACCAGCAAGGATGCCTTAGCAACTTCGACTTGATTCGTGTTTGTTCCAGTCCAGCATGGCTGAACGTGTCCGTCTCTGTCTTTTGTCAGAGTGCATTCAGTATCTTGCCAGGTACAGTCCTGTGTGATTAACTCCTGGAGGGTGGATTATCCCTAGCTTATCTTTGTCCAGGTTTTATGGCAGACAAAGAAGGAGGACTGCATCTTTTCCTTCCATAAAAACAAAGTGTAAACATAGGCACCACGTTGGACACCCGGTGGATGGTTATTGTTTGAAATAAGAAGTTGGCTGTTACCTGGACTATAAAGTTTTGGGGATTAATACAAGCCACCAAACGTGGGAAGAACTTCATTGTCTTCCAGAATTAAGACTTGGGGTGATGTCCAGGATTTGGACCCTGTAGGAAATTAATTCATGGACACAGTATGTGGTCTGACTTCTGCTAAAGGTGTATCTAGCAGAACAGGAATAGAGTTTTTTTCCTTAAATGTTATTCTCTCAGATTTGATCTTTATTTCCTCAACTTCTTTAAAGACAGATTCGCTTCCTTAGAGTGAATCCTTATAATAAGCATCTGCCCTACTGCCTCAAGGGGTTGTACTTCCAACTTTTGCATCCAAGCCACAGGCCCTTAGAAATTTTGTCGGATGAATGCTCATCTGCATGCAAGGAACCTGCCTTTTCTGATGGCATGCTCTATCTCTAGCACGCTCTCCTGTAGGCTTCTACTGTAAGTAGAAATGACTGAAGAAGTATTTGAAATTATAATGCCACCACCTTGTGTAGTTATTGAAGCTCAGAAGAAGCTAATGAAGACATAAGAGTTTACCTCAACTTAAAATCCAATTCTTGAACTTAGAAAAATGTACTCTTAATTACATTCCTCCTATATAAGGCTCCCCCCAGGCTCACAGGGCCCATCCCATTGCCCAGAATGTGTTCAGAAGAAAAACAATAACAATATTCAAAGAAAATTTGCAGATATGCACCGAGGAGTTCATTCTATGACCAATAGGAGCACATAATACTCAAGTAGCATTAACAGAGAATAGTGTGTGTTCTCAGAGATTAGAGCATTAATGGTGCTGTTAGTGTACTGTCCAAGTGGACTGGTAGACAAGCAGATTAGTAGATTTGTTAAACTGCTGCATGTGTCCAGCCCATCAGAACTCTCCAAGTTCTTCCTCTGTACCCTTTTGCTTGTTTGTCTTAATGAATAAGCAATTTAATCAGCAGACTTTTTTTAACAGGCTGGTTAATTAGCTTATCTTAAAGATAATTTTATTTAAAGCTATTTCACTGGATGCTTTTCATGGTGTTTTGGGCTGTTCTTGTAACACCAGGCAGCACAACCCTGTGAGGCAGTACATGAAGCACCAGTTCTGCTTCTTCATAGATTTGCTCCAAACCACCTCAGCCAGTCACCCATGTACCACTTGCCTGTTTTTTGCTTTGCTTAGAGCAGGTAACTTTGCTCAGAAGAACTGACAGAAACAAACTTGCAGCTGAACTATCAGTGTACAGTCAACCAGCTGCCACTGGCTCAGCCCAAGCAATATTGCTGCCAGCCCTGACTGCAGTAAGCCCTGTGAGTTCATTTTTGAAAATGTTGAAATACTGTTGCAAAGCAGGATTGTTTTGTGAATTACTGCTTAGGTGTTTAATTTCCCCATTTCATCCATTTCTTTATGCAGCAATTGAAAGATGTACAACTGTTGCTATTTTGTTTTGCCATGCTATGAAATCCTTTGTGTTGGACAGCCCTGTGTTGCTCCATTGGAGTAAGGCTGAAGGAGAGCACAAAGGAGCCTGTCCATCCTCAGGCATTAGTTGTGCTCATGCTTTTAGTTTCCTGGAGCAATAGCTGATGTTCTTGTGACTTAAGTCAATAAAGGGAGATGAAGGGTTGCTCATCATTTTGCCCACTCTCAAGGTATTTTGCATGCCTTGGTCATGAAAAACTCCCATTCTGCCCACACTTGTGCTTTAAAAACACATCCAATCTCCTTCTGAGATGTGCACTCAGATTCTGCTGGTTACAGAATGCAGGGCACAGAGTCAGCCCAAAAAGCAAGAGCAAAGCTAAACCACAGAGGTCAGGGCTGTGGGAGGGATACTGTTTGGAGAATAGTCCCTGCCCACCCCTGGCACGTGCTGATGCTTTTGGAGATGCCAGCTCCCTGACAGGCTGTTCCAGCAGCTCAGGATCTGATGGTGTTCCTGCGAGGAATGATCTACAAAATTTTAAAATGCTAATCAGACAGCAGAGCCTTGCTTCAGAGCCGTTCCCATGGGGAAGCTATTCTGGAGTTATATATTCTTGGAACTGTAAGTCCTAAAAGCAGTTTTGTCTTCAAGCCCACACAGACCTGGAAACCTTGAGCAAGCCAGCGGCCCATCAGGGAGCTGTTGAGGAGGTAGGCAGGTGTCGTGGCAGGAAGCCAGGGAAGTTCTTGAACAAACTGACTCTGATCTTTCAAGACTTCCATAAAATCAAACCATTGCCACCAAACGTGTCCAGCTCTTGGAAGCAGAGACATGTATTCTTTTGATTTGAGGTAAGGGGGAGTTGACTGGTTTGATGGGCTTTTTTTCTTTTTGTTTCATAAGCTCTGATTTCTTTGCAGTTTTAGGTAATTTTGTTGCCAAGTAACTAGCTACCCTTTAGAAATTCCTTTCTTAGAATAACGTACCCTGTGGTGCTTGATATACTAGTGTGGATGAAAGCAGGTTTTAGGGAGCCGTTTGGAAGCAATTTTGCTGTGGGGCTGCTCAGTGAAGTGGCGTAAGACTCTAGTGGGACTGAGGTTGCTTCCAGATGTGCGTTGCATATTAACAAATAGCACGTATGTGAGGCACTGTGGCAGCTCCAGTGGGGCCACCCAGGTTGCAACAGCTCTGCTGAGGAGCAGGAAGAAGGCCGACCTTCACAGCACCCTGTTGCACTGTGTTTGGAAGGACTGGGTGCAACATGTGGGGCCAGTGGGATTGCTACATTCACTTGCTTATTTGAACACTCTGCGTCCCATGAAAACATTGCTTCCTCTGCTACAGAAAAGAGCATTAAATTATTAAATGACAGCTACTAGCTCATGAGTGATGTATGAGAGCAAATTCACTGCTAACCTATTCACCCTTGCAAAAGTAACGATGCCAATACTTTGCACTTGTGTAGAGCCCGTTGCCTTTGTGTGTCAGCTCTCCAAATGTGAGGGTGTTACCCTGTCTGGTGGGTACTGCAGTGGACCGGCCCAAGGCAACACATGGTGCTGCCATCCCAGCTCCACACTTCCCAGCCTCCTACACTTCATAAACCTCTGAAGAGCCTTTCAGAACCTTTTGCAGGTGTAAATCTACCTTTTAGGTCTTCAGCTGTGATAGAATGCATCCATTTTCTTTGGGATAATTCAGAAATATAATCAAAATGATGTATGTAGCATACGGTATCATTCCAATGGAGCATGATCAGCAGCCATGTTAGCCAGTAAATCATAAACCAAAGGAAATCTAAAACTGACTGAAGTAAAATCAACAGTATAACAAAAAGCGACAGCTAAGTATATTTTAGTCTCTGCAAATATTTATAGTGTGTGCTCATGGGGCAGTATTAATGTATGTATATCTTTTGGCTCTGCTCATGCATTAATATGCACATGTTATTTGTTCTTTCGGCCCAGTGGACTAACATCGGTATTAGCTGTTTCTAAAACATTACCACACCTTTTTCTAGGCATCCTGGGAAACTATTGTCAGACTGGTTGTAAATTTAATGCCTCTCATAGAAATAATGTCACAGCACACCTGAGCTCCTAGATCAATATGCTATTAAAGCCAGGGCAGCTTATCACAGACTTTTAAACCTGTCATCTAAAATTACTTTCTCTCCACCCCCTTAAATTTCCAAACTTCCTATAAACTCTGGAATATATGACTGCATTGGTTTTGGTCACTTGTGGTGTATTTGAAAGGTGGCCACTGTGAAAAGCACTGTGATAGCACTGTGAAAAGGAATAGTAAGAGTGACTTACGATTCTAGTTCTTAGAAATCAACTCTGTATGAGGTGAAATTCTGATTAACCAAAGTCAGCAGAAGTTTTACTATTGACTGGCAAGGGCTCATGACTGCATCTTTTACATCTGTCCTATATTATTACAAGATTTATCAGCAGATACAATGCTGTAGGGGGATTTTTCTGTGGCTCCTCACCAAGTTAAATGCCTAGCCAGCTCATAAGCACTGATGAATTTCTGTAAGAAATGAATAAGGCTACTTTAGGTCCGGAGTAAAGCTGCTAACACCAACCCAGCTATTCTGGATTTATTTTGTCATAATGAAAAGTAAATAGACCCTCAGTTTGAAATTAAATTAATCCTTTTGGTCTTAATGAACCCAGCCAAATCATGAAGCTCATGGATGAACAAGGCAAGCAGTCCTGAAACTTCACCGTGCAGCAGCACACAGAGAAATTCAGGACTTGGTTTTCTTGTTCCTTCCTATTTTATTCTAAGGTAATGGGTATTCAAGCTTTCAAAGCATCTGCAATGAGAACATTATTTTGTTCAATAATACTCAGTTTGCAGCATAATTCCTGTCTTTCCGTACTAGCAAGTAAGCTGAGTATAGTTAAGTACAAAACTGGCAAATTCCCAGTGATCTGTGGAGGGTAAGACTGACCTCCTGCCATTGCTTTTTACCTTGCTGGAGTTATCAAGACATCATCCTTACTTATCAGCTGAACCAGAGACTAGTGACCAAGACATGGATGTCCTGCCTTCATGAAGTATTGTTAGTTGGGGATAGAAGCCCACTTGGTAGGAAGCACGGCATTGGTGAGTTTCAGCTTCTTTAATGGAAAAAAATACAATATTTCTAATGCAAATTCACTGAAATTTCCTAGAAGTATTTACTGATGTGGAATTGCTGGAGTAAGATGGTTTCTTACACTTACATAAGAGATAAAATGCCTTGATTATTAGAAGGACACCACACAGCCCAATAACATTGAACACAATGCTCACACATTTTCTAAACATTAGGTTTCTGTAATATTTCTAGGTTTTAAGTGTTTCTCAGGAGTGTTAGTAAGCCCTTAAGCAATGGGCTGCTACATAAAATCTAATCAAATGCAAAAGAAGAACAAAAGAGAGAAAAGTTGACTTCTGTATTTGTAATTATTATTCTGGTATTAATGAGGTCAGATTCAAAGCCCATCTGAATCTATGGGATTAGCAATAACACAATTATTGTCAGAAGCAAGGTTTTCACACTGAAAACATCTCTGTAAGTTAGAGATTTTAATTAATTGAAACTTTCATGTATATAAATATAATTAGGATCATCTCAGTCAAGGAGATAATTGGTTTAAGTCAAGTGTAAGATACTTGGGAGTATTGTGTTTTCGGGGGGTTTTCTGTATATTTTATTCTTAATTGTCCTTGTATTCCCAGAAACATGACTCTGAGCTATATTGCTGTCTGTGTGAAGCAGCTCATTTGCACTCACAGAATTGTTCATGAATGCTCATGAGTAAGATGCTGCCATTCCAGTCTTGTAGACTTCATTTTTGACATACTGGAGAAGTTCATGCATGTTGGAAAAGGTGCTTCTTGTAGTAATTTTAGGAATTCTGTGTACAATAATTATATTTGCATTTGTGAATACTATTATTGCAAAGTTAAGGTTTTAAAATAAAGGAAGTCAAGAATTAAGATTGTGGTCTCAACCTGCTTCCCTTATGTATGTGTTAAGATTTTGCCTCTAATTATTTGACTACCCATTATTTTTAATCCACAACTTATTCTTTCTTTTGAAAGCAGACTGCCTCAGTAACACCTATTCAGTATTTTGTCTTCTTGTTTTTAAAAGTTCTGGTCTTACTAGTGACATAGTATTCAAACGTTACACCGAAGATGAGTAATTTGTCCTCTGCATTTTCACAGATATTTAATGAATTTGTTTCTACAAGACCCAGAGGAGACAAGAACAGCTTCTCCTTGCTATGTTACAGCTGAAACAGTAACAAACTAAAGGGCTCAGGTTACAGGTTTCCAGAGAATGTGCATTCCCTATTTAAAGCACAAAGGGACCTGGTTTTTCAAAGTTCAGGCAAAATGTACCACAGGGTATAGATATTTGAAGTGTGGGTGGAGCTCCCCTTGCCTGTGCTGGCTGGTGTGCTCAGTTTCTTCTTTCACACCCAAGAACCACAGGAAGGAAGATGCTGGGCATGTGGTCATGCACCTTCCAGTTTGGAGTCTTAGAGCACTTAAGTGTGAGATTTAAATAAGTGCTCATGTGAAAGCATGGCCGTTACGGTTTCCTCTCTGTCGTGGGTCAAACAACTTAGCAAACACTGAAGGAACCTGCGTGACCCAAGTGCACTTTTCCACACCTGGAGGGGCAGTGGAGCCTTCCCCTGCCCAGTGCTCCCAGGAAGCCCACTGTGACAGGCGGCAGCTGGGATGAGCCTAGGATAGGGCTGTGGGTCAAGGCAGGCCACCAGGGCTGCCCAGGCCCCCCCGGTACCCCTGGGGGTACTGCATGTTTGCAGCATATTGAGGTGTATGGCTTTGCCCACAGTGGGGTTCACAACACAAAATCACAACCAGGAGGGAAATTCAGCGTTCGCAGCTCCCTGCTTGTGTGTTGCTCACTCCTCACAAGGAAGAGAGTCGCTCCTGCACAGAAATACCTGAAGAGAATTCTAATCAATCATTTCATCTAGATCAGTATCTGTGCAAATCTTGACAGATTGAGAGTGACACGCCGAACTTTAATTGCAACTAGAGATTCCTAAGTGACAAATCTGGTTGCTTTACAGGCCTTTTAAATAAACATAGTGCTTTTAGCAGCAGGCTGCAGCTGTCTTAGTAGAAATTAAATTTAGCCATGAATTCTAGGGTTTACTGTATTGGAAAGAACGCAGTCAAAAAGTCTGGAGCTTTAGTGAATATACAAATATTGGCAAAAATAGCAGGAATGAAGTATGAAGGGAATCTCAATAGATAGATACTTAGTACTGCAGTGGGTGAAAAAGGTACAGATTTTCATCAAGGCATTGATCCTTCAAGCTACTAGATCCCTTAATCCTGCAGAAATCCAGGGCTCTCTGGATGGCAATGCAGCGAGGTACAGAAATGCAGCACTGGAGTGCCAGTGTGTACCGAGTGCACATCAGAGCATGGCAACCACCCTGACTGCAATGTGCTGCCATTGCCAGGTGCTGTTTCTTCACAAGCACCTGTGAGTCTGCATTGCAGAACAGGAGAGATGGCTCTGAAAATGGAGTCACAGGGCCAGTGCCCGAGGTCTGCTGCCTCATGGGGCTGATTGCAGTGTGTGCGTAGCTTCAAGGACACTGTATTGCTCTTCCCATCTTCACTGTATGATTGGTGGTGGTGGTCTAGATTTTTCCTTTCCAAACCCTGAAAATTATGTTTTTAGTGGTTTTTAGGCAGAAAAAATATTTTTCTATAACCTGATCTCAGTTAAATTTTACTTAAACTAACTTTCACTTACGTTTACAATAAAGCTGTGGAATTGTTTGGTTTTGTTAAAAAACAAAAAAAAGGACAAAAATTTTCCATAGGAAATTACTTTCCTAAGTCATTTTAAAGGAAAAAGAATAATTTTGGTGCCTTACAACACTGTTTCAGAAACACTCTGTGAAATGGCATCAAAATTCCAGCCACTTTGACTTAGCAAAGCCCTTTGTCAGCTGCTCAGTAGCAAGAAATCACCAACCAGCTTGGTGACCCCCATGTCAGTTTTTCAGCTCCCCTCCAAGCAGGAGAACAGGTGAGGGCTGCCATACCTGGCCTGAGCATAGAGGTCCCTAAAGGGGTCAGGTCTCGGCATTGCCTTGCCAGCACACACTGGAGAGGGGTTGTAACCTGGTTGTAATCCAGTCCCTACCTTCCTCTCCCCCAGAAGATGTCTAAAGTGCCAGAGCCCAAGACTACATTGAAGCTGGAAGTGTTAGGAAGTCCTCAGCAACTTGGGAAGAAAGTGTATGTTGTGACAGCAATGTGTGTAGTAGTTGTGAGGAACATAATTGACCCTTAGCTCCTGATTTGAAAAACCATATGGAAAGTTTGTCACTTTGTGTTACACCTTGTAGGGGTAGAAGAAATGTCTTGGGAAATCCTTCTTACTTCAGGGCTGTCCCTACCTCACACATTTGGCCTTTTAGGGCCCTCAACAGAAGTAACAATTGTGGACTGAGGTCACATCCTGCAGGAGCTGTTCATACTCCACAGTCCTGACCTCAGGGTACATTTTCACCAAACACCAGTCTAATCATACTTTCATTTTTTCCCTCAGATTGTGGTTTGAATGTGCACAAGCAGTGTTCCAAGATGGTCCCAAATGACTGCAAGCCAGACCTGAAGCATGTCAAAAAAGTGTACAGCTGTGACCTTACCACACTAGTAAAAGCACACTTCACGAAGAGACCAATGGTAGTAGATATGTGCATTAGGGAAATTGAATCTAGAGGTAAGGCATTGTTAATGGACTTCTGTTGCTTTACTGATAATCCATTTAGATTGATCTGGGTCATCTGGGTTTTTGCTGAATGTATGATTGTTCAAAACAGATTTGCACAAGATGTTTTATGACTGCCGATTACCCTGCACAGCTAATATTATACTTTGCATTATTTCATGGTTCACCCATTTACAATTTTTATAGATTCTGCTAGAAATTGCTTAATAGACAGTTAGTGCTTTATAGTTACATATTGACACCTCACTTTCCAGTAATATATTTATTTAAAAAATGAAATGCATGTGGTATAACAAAGGCAGTTAGTATTGATGTGTTCCCTCTTGATAGTTCCCCTAGCCCACACTGAGTATCCTTAGTGTATTTGTTTTCATTCTGAAATAATGATTAATCATCAAGTATGTTAATCTCAGTTATTTTTAAATCGGTTGTAATTGGTTTAATATGTTTCTTCAGCTCTGAAATCATTTGCATAAACATAATTTAGTGGTCATGTAACAAGGCAGCTACTACAAGGGTCAGGGCTAAAACAAGGTTTCATTCTAGAAGAAAAACCTGGTAAGGGTTTTAAAACATGCCTGCTTTTTCTGCCTTAAGTGAAAAACCTGGCAAGGGAAGAACCAAGTAGAAGGAAATTGTAAAATTAAGACTCATTTTAATCTTGTTAAAATATTCATTGCAGGTCTTAATTCCGAAGGACTATACAGAGTCTCAGGATTTAGTGATCTTATCGAAGATGTCAAAATGGCATTTGACAGAGGTAGAGTCTTTCCTGCATGGTAGAACTTTGTGCTGATATATTAAATATACTCAGTTTTTCTGCACAACCTCTGTCTCATGCTCCACTGCATCAGCAGGCTGAAGGAGTCTGATGGCTGTGTTAGCAGGAGGGGAGGCTCCCTGTCAGAAAAGCATATCAGCTTCACTTTGGCCTTTATTACAAAAATCTACTTTTCTCCTTCCATCAGTATCTGTGCTCCAGTAACCACGTGTGTAGGAAAGGACAGAGCTTTCTGAACTACTGCCCTAGTTTGCAAGTAAAACTATGCTCAGAGGGGTGGGGGAGGGATAGAGGGTAAGTGGTGAAGTGCCTTAAGAAGGCTGTGCAACTTAAATCCATCTTTCTGGATGAAAGCTCCAAAATAATGGGATGAATGCAATAGTGCAAACAAAGTTGGAATTATTACAGACTAAAAGGAGGTCAGTGAGAACAAACTCTTCTCTCTGAGAGAAGGCAGTGGGAAAATGAAAAGCGTTCCAGCTGCAGTCCCCCTATCCCATTAGAAATCAAGGCCAAAATCCGTGCTGGAAACTCTTTTTCCTGTTTCTCCAGAGGACTGGACCTATTCACACAACATCTGCCTCCTCTGCAGCGTTAGCAGGGTGGAGATGTGCTGGAGAAGTCAATTTCTAGATCTGTGTCTGCTGCAGTCCGGAGTAGGTAGTATGTTGTAGCTAAATGGTGAACACATGTTTTTCCTATAAAAGAGGGAGGCTGTGGACAAAGTTGGTTTTCTGCCTTTTGCTTTTTTCCCCAGACTCCCCTGATTTCTCATTTGGTTTGGCAACAAAATGTATTCAGAAATAGCTAAATGTCCACACATTAATGCAAGACAGATACTGCTAGATAAAAAAAAAAAAACCAACAAACTGTATTTTTTAGTAATTATTAGAAAAAAGGAGAGGTATGTTTCTTTATAAAATGCTTGAGGTTTTCACCCTGAAACGATGAAATTCAAAATCCAGTGACTCTTTTACTTATAAAAGCGAAAATCTGTGGTGATGTCTGTTTCAATAATGTTTGCTAAACCAAGTTATTATTTTTCTTTTGAATGCTGTTTACATGTGTTTACATTTCCAAGGTTTTAATGTCAGTGCCTTCTCCATACAGATGGGGAAAAAGCTGATATTTCTGTGAATATGTATGAAGATATCAATATTATCACTGGTGCACTTAAACTGTACTTCAGGGATTTGCCAATTCCACTCATCACGTATGATGCCTACCCAAAGTTTATAGAGTCTGCAAGTAAGTATAACACATTTGCTCCTGCTTTTCATTCTCCTTTTCCATCTCCTTTTTGTGCTCTATGTCCTATTCATTTAATAGCTGTCCCATCAGCTCCTACCCTGCATGTCCTATTTAGTAAGGATTGCAGGAGTGCACTGCACAACATGGACCTGACCATGTGGTGCTACATGATCATGGTTACATTTTTCTTTGCCTTTGTCACCAGGAATGCTTCCTTTTCATCACACATGGATTATATCACTTGTGTGTCTTACATGAATCCCTTGGACTTGACAGATATATTTAAAGTCTGTTGTTTTTATGTTGCCAAAAAGAAGGTGATTTATGGAAATGTTTAGAAATAAGATGTCATTTGTTTCTGGAGTTGTCCATTTTGAGTGTTTTCATAAGCTGATAAGCACTTTACCTAGGGCCACCTTTGTGTCTGGCCTTGCAGAAAGTGGGTCTGCAAGCACAGCAGTAAGCCCAGCTGAAACATCTCTCCCAAACTGCTGCCTGTAGGATCTCTGTGATGTAGTAGTCACACCAGCCACACCTGGAAAGGTGTGAGGTAGCCATGGACAGAAAATAAGGTCTGGATGCTGGCTGGCCTCACTGCTCCTCTGGAGAAGATTCTTTCCAAGTAGTACGGAGACAGCCAAGGCACTGATGGCAAAATTCCCACTACCTTCTGCTCTCCCAGAGTTGAACCTGTAGATTATTTGTGCAAAACTAGTCCAGTCAGCAAGGATTGCCGAAGGAATTTTTTAGTAGGCTTCAGGGAATCTTTCAGTAGAGTGCAGTTTGCTTTGGGGAGTTTTCTTTGTCCAAAACCAGTCACGTCCGGACAGTGCTCTGAGCACCTCTTTGGGCAGACTGTGAGTAATCCAGCAGAGCTGTGAGACCCTATCTTCTGTGCAGGCCACCAGTTGTTGTCTTTCTGTGTGTGAATTCTGGCTGTACATGTAGTGACAGTTGAACATCTGTGTTTCAGAAACCACCGATCCGGATGAACAGCTGGAAATTCTCCATGAGGCGCTGAAGCTGCTGCCGCCTGCACACTGTGAAACATTACGGTATCTCATGGCACATCTGAAGAGGTAGGTGGGAGAGCTGGAAAGAACTCAAAGCCAAACTCATTTTTAGCACAGCCATATTAGCACATCCAGAAAAGTCTAGGCAAGGGCCACCAAATCCTGAAGAGAGATTGTGGCAGGGAGCAGTACTGTGCTCAAAAGCAAATACTCAAACACAGGGGTTTATCCTTCTTAAAGCACTTGAAGGAAATAAGAAAAAAACCCCCACAGTTTTGAAACATGAAAATCATCTGCCTAACAAAATTGGTCTATATTTAAGGTTACAGTGAATGTTTATGATAAAAAAGTCATTCATACCTCTGGAACTAATAAGTCACTCCCTGGGCAAGAGACTAATACAACTTAGTGGCTATAGACTGGTGTCTTTTTCTGCCAAGTCTGCACTGGTCATTCCTGACACCCTAAAAAACACATCATATGCTAGGCTTCAGCTGTTTAATTGTGTTAATTGGTCCTCCAGCCACATGTCCAGCGAGCTCTGCCCCAGCACTGTGGAACCTCTTGTTCCACCTGCCACCTTCTCGAAACTGTAGGAGCACAAGTCCTGTCTGAGGTTTCTCCTGCTCCCCAAGACATGGTGGAAATTGGTTAGTAGGCTGAAAAATTAATAAAGAGAGTCTGACAGATGAATATCCAGTATAACAGCACAAGTTCTATTTCATTAAGGAAAGTAGGGGGAAAAAATCAATGTGGCATGTTAGAGTATCCATTTTAGTTTGTTGAGTAACATGAACTTACTATCAATATAAAAGAATCGTTCCCTTTCCTTAGAAAAATATTTTAAGCTCTTTTCTGCTTTTTTCGTTTTGTAGTTCTTCTACAAGTAGGAATGTGTTGACTCTGCCGAGTGCCTCAGGCAAAATTCAGCTACAGTGTTTCTGCCTGATTTGTCCATTTATTTCAGTGACATTTCTAACGGGTGTTTTAGAACAGACACAGGGATGGATGAGAGACATGGGAACAAAAAAACACACCTTACAGCTTGTGAAGTGTGAAGTCAATTTTTCCTCACCCAGTTCAAGAGTAGCTGTTGCTGCTCTACTTAGCAAGTTGCTTTTGCACATGATATTTCTAGTATAGGTGAATGATAAGGTAGAAGGGTGACAAAATTCACCCTTTTTAAACTTCTTTTTAATACTTTTGCTAAAAGGAGCTGTGGTGCTCAACAGGCTGTTGTCTTGATGCTGAATTCAGCTAATCAGACACAGCTCCTTTATTTGGAATATTTACAGACTGGAGACACAGCAGCTTGGTAACATCAGTCTGACTTGTTTTAAAATAAATATTAAGGCAGAAAGGGAAAAATGGAAGAAAAGTCTTGAGGTTTTTATTTTTTGTATACCAAAGGATTTGTTCATGCCGTGCAAGTGAGCATGGTCTTTGTACATGGCAGGAGGACAGAGACACTGACTCATCACAAACCCACACAGCATTTGCCCTCACTCACTTCTGAGTGTTTCACCTGTCACTTCCATACATGACCTGCTGGAAAGGGTGGCCTCTGTTGTGGAAAGGCACACATTCCTTTCCTTGGGAAAAGGCACATATTTCTGTCCAGTTTCCTTGGTTTTCAAGCATATACAGGCATCATTTGACACAGAAGAAATTTGAAAATCATGGTGTTTTGTTTTTTTTTTTTTACAGAGTAACACTCCATGAAAAGGAAAATCTGATGAGTGCAGAGAACCTGGGCATAGTTTTTGGACCAACTCTTATGAGAGCGCCAGAGCTGGATGCAATGGCTGCATTGAATGACATCCGTTATCAGAGACTTGTGGTGGAGATGCTTATAAAAAATGAAGACATTTTATTTTGAATATTTTGGGGGTTTTGTAATAAAAAAGGAAGCAACAGTGTTCTATGGATGAAGGAATATTTTAAAGTAATTTAATGGCTCTTGTCACTGAATTCCACATTCGCTAGAGCTTTCGATGTATTCAGGATAAAAATGAAGGAACTCTTTGTCATTTCTGTAGTGCCATTCAGCTGATGTTGAAAAAGGTTAACACATACTTTCCAGTACTAGTAATCCTGGGTGTTTATCATGTTAAAATAAAAAACAAAAAGCCTAAAGCTATTGCATGATTTGCTCCCTGTTCTCCCTGTTTTGGTGAGACTCATTCCATGAAGAAAACAACTGAACTGGTGCAGCATCTTTGTTCTGGATAGTTTGTGATTGTAATTCAGCATGTTTTTCCGTGTAAACCTGTTGTGAATTTGCTTTTTTGTTCTATGTAATTGGTTTCTGATACTAAAAAGGCCAACTTATGTGAAATGGAGCCTCTGGCTATTTATTGACATTTTATATTATTCTCTTCCACTTTTGGGGCTGATTTCTTCTTGGGTTTCTTTCCATTTTTTCATCATATAGTAATTTGTTTTTAACAGAAACAAAGTTGTACTTTAAATGTTACTTTAAGTAATTCTCCATGATGTTTATGGTGGTTGCAGTGAAATCTGCAATGCTGAACAGTGTTCCTTTATTATTATTGCTTTCAATTGTAATTTTGTATTTTTATCTGGCATGCATATATTAATTTATTAAATTTTGCTTTTAGAACTCTAACATTAAGCTATTTATTTTTACTTAATGAACATATTTCAAAAATACTGGTTGTTTCATTTTTAACCCCAACAACCTCTGACTTTAAAGAAGTGAGTTAGTTTTACCAGTTTTGACAAGATCTAAATACTTTGGAGCCTAACACTTTGCTAAGGTTCCCACAAATTTCTCACTTACTATGAAAATTCCTTTCTTCATTGTCCAAGATGCCTTTCAAGAATACTTTGAAACTCTTAAATAAACAAAAAAAAAATATTGTCAAACCATCTACTACTTCATATTTTATATATATTGTTATAATTACCTATATATGAACTGGAGTTGCAGTTTACAATTACACACTTGTAGCTGCCCAGAGTAGATAGATACACCACCAAATTTCAAATGCAGATACATCCCAGAACACTTGCTTTGCACCCCAAACATTCAGCTCTGGTGCAAGCACTTGAGCCTGCCCTGCAAACACCATCTGAAGCAAGAGAAGGAGGAGGGGGAATAATGCCTTAAAGATCAAAACCAGCTGTGCTCCCTCCTGTCAGCAATAAAGTGCCTCCCTGCACCCCACCCTTTTCCTTAGGTGTTTGTCTAGGAGAGGAAGGGAGAGAAGAGGGCTCTCTGCAGCTCCTCTGGAAGTGGGAATGAGGGATCCCAGAAGGAAAGGGTGAAGCTGGGGATGTACACTGGTAAGCATGTGGGCAGTGCTGCTCTGGGGTGGGGGCTGCTGGGAAGGCAGAGTAGAGATTTTGAGAGAATTTAAAGTTGATTTTGTTTTGGATTTTTTCAATCTTCTGTAGTACTAGAAGTGGCTTGCTGTTGTAACTCTGGTAGTAATTAGTGCACGTTATCACTTTATTTATCCCAATCAACTGACACAGATTGAAGACTATATGTCTCCAAGCATAGCCTTGCCTCCTCCTAGCCCCAAAGGAGTGGCCCATATTCTTCTCAATCACATCTGCTTTGCACTCTCCAGTAGCCACGAGTGTTCACCACTGCCTTGTTGTAAGCCAACTCCTAAACATACTGTATCTCCCCAGCTGCCTTTACAGTATTTGATGCATTTCCTCACTCCTTAGTACTGCCTAATGGCCTTTGTATCCCGCTCCTCAGACCCTCCATCACTCCTGCCTTCCCTTCAGGATACCTAGCAGTGGCTCTGGCTGACCCTTTCCAATGTCACTGCAATCAGCTCTCAGTTCCTTGTCATGGCAGCACTCCCATGTCATCAGGTCTGTGATCAGGTGATAATTTTTTTTTAGGTGATGCCGGTGGGGTTTTGCAGGCCCGTGTTACACTGCAGTGTCTGCATTACCCGTTACGTGCTTGTCCTGACACACAACGCCATCACAGGCAGCTGTGGCGGAAGCATCTTCTTCCCAAAGCACCCAGCAGTAGCTGACACAGGGCGGGGTCGGAGAAGGGCACGGCTCTGCCACAGCAGTTGCAGCTGTGGTGGTGCCACTCTGTGACCTTCAGTAGCCTTGGTGAGCCAGAGGAGCCCTCGGTTTACCTGAGCAAAAGGCATCTGCTGTTCCCCAGCACCATCAAGCAACCTGAACTAGGTAGTTGTAGTCCCTCTTCTGAAGCATATAGCAGGAAGCAGGTAGTAAATAGCAGTAATTAGGATAATTACGTTTTCTGTTGTGAAATATCCAGCTCCTCTGTCTCAGTGCAGCAGCAGGCAGGTGCTGCTGATGGAAACAGCTGCTCCTGCTGGCTTTGCTACAGGTGCTTTCAACTGCTTTTAGAAGTAGTGATGGCTACTGGGCTCTGCAAAGCTGGATCAGCCAGAGAAAAAATACCCAAAATAGTACCTGATTTTGCTCTGGGGATTGTCAATAAACACGGGTCAAACAAGGTTTGTTAGCTATTGCCAAGCACTAGTCTCTTGCTGGAGGTGACTTCTTTCAAGCAGACTTTTTTTACAAGTGATTATAAATAATGGAAGTTCCTGTAGGAAAGGAGAACACCTAAATGGGGACTCATCGCTGAGACAGAAAAAAACAAACACCAAAGCAAGCAAATGCTCTACAACACCCACACACACACCCAAGAGTAAAAAAAACCACCCCACAAAAACCCAGCTTGAGAACCATGATGCACATTTCTGCCCTAACAAGCTGTAGGTGCAGGAGCTCGGTGGTCAGGCAGCCAGTTCCTGCTGTGATCAGCACACTTGATTTTCCCTGAGTCTCACATTCTGATGGGTTATGAAGGAGATTACATGGCAAGTGATGATAAATCTTCAGAGTGTGTTTGACATCAAATAATCTCAATATTCAACTAATGAGGGCTGACACTGCTAACCACCCTGCTCACTCTACATGGAACAGAATTGCCCTCACAGAGTGAACATCTCTTGGGTTCAAGTATGTGGGTCGTGTGTTGCATTAGGGACAGGAATGTGGGATGGAGGACCCCAACAGTCAATGAAGTACTTGTTTGACTTGGAATCACAGGAATCTGTATCAAGTGACTATTTTTTTATTCTTTTTTCATTGAGTGTGTAGGCAAAGCCTCCACTTAATCTTGGTTTTGTTACTATTGTAATGAAACTCTGTTCTTTCCTGAGTGGTAGTCGTTAAAGCAGGTAGCATAGAAATAAATGTTGTCTTTGCAGTGAATTTGATACTACTTTTTGCTAATCAGAAAGGTAATTTGCATGGGCATATAAGCAACTACATGATTTAAGTTTCATTTATTCAATTTTTTAGCTAAATACAGAAAGCTAGTATTTTTACTATTTGTGTTAGTTAAATGACAATACAATAAATAATCTAGGTCTATAAGAAGCAAAGGCTATCACTGTGTTGGTTTTTTTTCTGAAGGAATTGATTTTCATGACAAACGTGTTGTTTCTAGTTCAGTTGACCTTGTCTTCAGTGCGGTGGGGCAGGTGTTAACAGCTCAGGGTGGGACTGGGCAGGGGGACTGGAACTAACTCACTGACATCTTATCATAGGGCACTTGAGCACAGTGAAAAGATGGGAAAGAAGGGAGTAAGCTGAGGAGAACTTCTTCCTTGGACTTCTGAGGAAGAAATGAAAGGCACTGGCAAGACACTTGAGTGGACAGCAGTCAAGGAACTTGCACAGAGCATGAGGGAAAGCAAGTCCTCAACAAGGATAAAGGAAGGCAAACTTACTAAAAATTATGCAGACAGTGAATAAGTGTTAAAACGTATGTCCAGCAACAATTAAATATTGGAATTATTGGGGGAGGATAAGGGGAAGTGATATAGGACAGTGTTTGGGGGCGTAATTAGGAGCTTCAGGATGAAAAGGGAAAAAGGGAAGAAATCTTGCAGCAATTTCAGGAAAATGTTCCAGCAGTGTATTAGCCCAGCAGTTCAGCACGAGGTCGACTGGGACAGGCCTCTGTAACTCCATGCAAAAGGTGTCCCAGCTGGCAGCAGGCTGGGCACAGAGTGCCTTGGTCCTGGCCTCCATCCCAGTGAGCCTGCAGAGTGCATGGCAGCCCGGCCTGTAGTGGCATGTTGGACACACTCTGCATGGCATGAGCTCCCCACGGACCTGGCCTGGGTGCAAGACTCCTTCCCTGGATGGGGACACATCTGCCTCCAGCTCCCCACTGAAGGGATGTGTTGCTGTCCCCATTTCAGACTGCAGAGCAGAGGGAAAATGCTGCATGCTGAAGCTGTAGGAAGGGAACCTTTGGTGAGGCTTTAGGAAAGCTCTGTGAAGAGGGAAACAAGCTGCCTTTTGAAACAAGAACGTGAGCTTCAGTTAATGTCAGGTTAGCTGACAAGGTGGAAAAGCCTGTTATTAATGATTTTATGCAGTATCAAACTCTTCCTGTCCTTCCCCCTCCAATGGCAAAGGAAGAAAAAAAGTTTCTAAGAGGCATATATGATATACTTGCTCTGTTCCTGACCTGATTTTTGCATGCTGATGAATGTTCTGCAATGTTTTTATTATAGCTATAATTATATTGCAATAAGGAGAAAAAAACATTTAGCGAACCTAGCAATCATGGGTTTCTTTTTTAGTCATGCAAAATTACTGCTTAGCAACTACACCTCAGCCCTAGAAAGCTTATGTAATGCACAAAGAGGAGAGTTAGGACATGTGTTGTGGACTAAAGTGATTGCTGAGCAAACCATGTAAGGCGAGAATGCCTTCTGCTTTGGCCATGTGCTGTAAGCAAAGGGCAGGGCCTGACAGTGGTGTGTGAGAGGCTGGGTGTGGGGCTTGGTACTGCACCTCCAGCAAACCTCCCCAGGGTGCCCTCTCTGCAGCACTGGGCTGGTTGGCTCTGCTGGTGGGCTCTGCCTCCAGCTGAATCCAAGGACCCCAGGCCAATGTGCTGAGAGGAGGAAGCCTTATGTATGCATATGTCCAACTCTCCTTCAGTTCTTCAGCACACTCTTCATCTGCCTTGGTCATGGACATTTGGATTATACTGTTCTCCAGAGCTCTTGCATAATCTGATCGTTTCTTTGTGCTGGCCTCGTTGTGTCTCCATGATCTGGGCCACACCACAGAGATGCTCTTCTTGATCCCTCCTCAACTCTCTCTATTTGGACAGCATGGTTCAATGAAGTGATCTAATGTCTGTTACTGGTTTCATGGTCAGAGAACCATTTTTATTCCTTTGATCTCTCGTAAGAGTGATGTCAGTAAGCTGGTCAAGGAACTTGTTTAAGGGCTTTAGGTGTCGTTTCCTATTTCTCATGTATTTTGTCTCAAGGACATATGTAGCTCCTTGCAGTACTAAGGTCTTTATCAGTACTCTGCATTGGTGGATTGGAGCAAACAGTTCTTAGGCCTCTGGGAGCCTTTGATTAATGTATTTCCTGAGGCAATTAGGCACTGTTTTGAAAAATACATTTGGCAGCCAACCAGGATTTATTTTCAAGCACTATGTTGCCTGTAATTTTTGTTTCTTGCTATCAGGCCTGGAGATTGAAGTTTTTTCTCTTTGCCTCTTATTACTAACTGTGTCACTAATGCAAATAGGATTGTCCAAACTGTTAAAATTACTAATTTTATAGATTAATATTCATAAGGTGGTGTATGCTAAAGCTTGCTGGAAGGATGACCCACTAAACTCAGAAGAACTCTAGTACAACACTGTTGCTCACTGCTCATCTCCAGCACCTACTCTTTTCCAAAAATTTGGAAGGGTAGGGATTCCTTCAGCTGTTTTTTTGTTCTTTTTATCCCCTTTCATGTTTTCCAGCACCATGATGCTGGATATACATTGCTTGTACAGTGCAATAAGTCTCACATGACATCTTGCACTAAACTACTGGAATTCAGGTACTGCTGCAAGGTGAGTTAGACACAACCAACGTGGTGCAGCACAAGACACCTCACAGAAAGAGAGGTTCAAAACCCAACTGAGCGCTTTTATTATAAGTAGTCAGAGGCCAATATTGAAATACATGTGGAGTAGATGTAGTGTCTGTTGCAAGCTGTTGCAAGGGGGGTTGCATCGACACTTGCAAACCACTTCCTCACAGAAAACCATGATCTTCTGGAAGTACTTCTCCAACCCACTCATAATCTTGCCTTTCAGAGAAAAGGCATCATTTCCAATTATGTTCCAGTACCATGCATACGTTGGTTTTAAATTTTGTTCAAAGAAACCCCAAACCTCAATAGCCCATGTGCAGCAATCCAGATGCTCACCCTTCTTAATCATTTCAAATAAGGTGCAATGCTGAGTCTCTACAGCTCCTTGGTGCCCCCCCATTGGAGGAAAAGGTGTGGTCTGCTCATGGTTTACTTTGAAGTTCTCTCTCCATAACATAAATCAAGAAGGGTTGATCTGAAGCTATGGCAAAGAAGAGGCTTGGCATTGCCTGGTGAAGATAATGGCAGTGGAGGAGGCTAAGGAAGGAGTTGAAGGTACTGCCATGGAAAGCGTGGACTGACTTGTTTCGTACTCTGTGTCCATTCTCTGGAAGTCTCTCCAGCATTAGGAGGGATCTGACGTTCTCCTTCTCTGCACTGGTGGGAGGAAAACCTGCACTAATGTTCCCTTTTTCGTCTGCAGATCTGATGTCGGGTTTAGCCTCATTCCTAAGCGATTGTGTCAGTTTGCTAATACTGTTAGTTAAGAATGAGGCTCTTCCTGCTCTCATAAGCTTCCTAGAGAGCCAGCAGTCAGTGAACAGCCTTCCCAGTACCCATCCCAGTACAGCACCACTTGCAAGTGCACGGGGCACAGAAAGGAAAGATAGCACAAAGTTTTCAGAATTGATTATCTAAAGTAGCCGGGAAAACTGACCAAGGAAAATGGTCACGTGGAGTATTCTGTTCTTAGTGAAGGCAGTATGGTTGGGCTCCATGTTGTGTGGAATAACCTGTATTATCTGGACACTGCTGAGCTGCTTGCACCACAAAGCCACTTGCCATGCTGCACTCCAGTGCTGTAAGCTTTTATGTGTGAACATAGGCTGTGTGCAAACTGCAGGACTGTGTGACAAGTCAGCTTAGATGTGGCTTTTGTCTGCGAGGAGGATGAATTTTACAATTAGGCCAATCTGGAAACTGGACTTTGTTAAGAATCATTAAACTGTAACTCTTTGTTTCAATGCCAGTTTCTCTTATGAGGCTGTTCCTCAGGCTCCTGCATGGTTTGGGTTACACTCACATCACTCCCCTTGCTGTGCTGTGTGTTTAGTAAGATATTCCCTCAACTGCCTTGGGTGTGGTGTTTTGAACTCCTGTCAAATCGCAAATATTGGTGAACAGGGAAATCTGGAATTTGGCTTCATGTGCAATTCTGAGTACAAAGTTCTGGGACTGTCAGAGGAGTGGGAACCAGTCCCTGACTCCTGGCCAGTGTGCAGTCCCACTCAGGTGTGCCTCACCACTGCCAGCCCCCACCCCTCCTGCAGGGACCCAGTTGTCACTTTGAAGGTGTTTCTGGAGTTTAAGGTATGTTTTTTGTTTCTATTTTATCAGTTATAAACAGTTATAAGCTTGTAAGTTCTCTGTTGTCCAACACAAGAGGAACATGGCAAAGATCTCGCAGGCTGCCAAGGAGGCAAAATAAACTTTATGTGACAGGTGAGAGCTACACACCAGAAGTCAGTATTTTCCACTAATTACCAAGAAAATGCTGTGTGTGCTGGAAAATATCCCAACGTAAGCAATAAAGTGAGCATTTGGCATGAGGTCAGTCCTGGGTAAAGCACACATCAACAAATCCAAGTGTGTCATGTGCAAGAGTAAAAATCCATCCCTGGAGCTAATGGGCAGCACAGTTAGAGGGTGGTTTTTCTTGCCTTAAAATGCTGTGATAGCTCAGGTAGCACAGTGAGGTAGATGTTGACTTTCTAAAGACAAGCACTGCAGCCCCAGGTGAGAGGGATGCTTTGCAGAGATCTGTGTTAAGTGTTCTCTGGGGTCAGTGAGGGCTTATAGAGAGGAAGCACCATGTGTGAAGGGAAAGTGCTCTGCCACTCAACCTGCTGGCAGAATTAAAAATAAAACAAACTTGTTTCTATGTGTTTATCCAGATAATACTAGCAATGACAGAACCTGTACCTCAAAACCAGATGCCCTCAGGCTCTCACAGGGTTACAGAGGCATTCTCAGGATCACAACAGTTTATCCAAGTTGTACTTACTGCAGGTGTGATGTGGAGTGCTTTAGCATGTCTGCCTCTCACCACAGTGCAGGCGCCCCATGAAAAGCAGGTGACATCCAGATGGATATTTGAGCTCCCATCCCATAGCTGGGGTTATGTAGGGAATGTGCCGTGGAGTGCTCCATGTTCCAGGAGTTAGTTGCCTTTGTCTTTGGGAGCAATGACACTGCAAAAGGGTTCTAGTCCATTATATCCTTGTGGGCCAGCAATCAGAGAAGAGCCTGTGTCAGTTGATCCATGCAGCAGTGTTCAAGCATTAAAGCACACTTCCTATGTTTCCAGCTCTTCTTTCCACTGGCTGTTTACTGGAGCACCCCTCAAAATGTCTTCAGGAAAACTCTGAATTATGGAATACTGGCCAAAACGTGTCAGACCTCATGGGAGCTGAACAAGCATCTTGCTTTTATATAAAGCTAAACTTGAACTGTCTGCCCTGAAGCTACTCCAGTGGAGAATCAGCTGCCTTTAGAAACAGATAGGTATATTTGAACAGATAAATGTTAGCATCCAGATAAATATTTCAGGCTAAATGCTGCCACTCATGAAAGCCACTGAATGAAGTGGGGTAGACATATGATACATGCATTTCCAGAAGCTGGGCAATGCCAAGCTCCACTTTCTGTACTGGTAGTAATTCCACCATATACTTACAAATAGCATCAGAACATACACTGAAAATATAATATGATGGCATAATGTCATCTCCAGAGACAGACACTCCCAGGATAGCACTTGGGTACCTAAAAGTCATTTAAACACTGCCTTAGATGTCTCCTCATTCAGGATGTAGCAGAGCTGGTTGTGTCTACCTGGCTCCCAGCTTTGACATCCAGGCCACCCTATCTGGCTGGTCTTACTATCAGCTTCCAGACCTGTGCGCTTTGTGGAGTCTTTCTGCATCTGCAGAGAGAATTCATGGCTGGTGATTGCAGACAAAGTTCAGAACAGGTAGCAGTAGTGGTCTGTGCTGGGCCAAGTGCGTTTTTCAGCTTGTGCTGCTGGGAGAGGGCAGAGATTTAATAAACACAGATGTCACCCAGCTGGATTTGAGAATGAATGAGATTTTCCTGACCACAGAAGCAGAGCATCTCAGCAGTCGTGCTGTGCAAGAAAGTCCTCTTGAGGGGATGGACCAGCAAAGCTGTTCCTTTGCTGTCCTTACCACATGGTTCACACAAGCTGCTGTGCTGACAGAGTGGCCCACAGGACCATGGTAGAGCAAACCTCACAGTTAATGGACTCATGGTCTTTCTTTGTCTTGTTTGGCTTTCCAGCATGACTCTCCTGGGTCCCAGAGACAAGCCCTGTACTCAGATGGGAGCCCTAGAAGCAGCCATGGCAGGGATGATAGCTGGAATTGCATTTGGCACTGCTCTATTCAGCAACTTCATTCAGCTGCAGGGCTGGTTTCTTGGAGTGTCCATAACAGAAAGCCAATGTGAAGCTGGAGCCTGCTTACCAATTCCTCAGACATTTTGTGGCTGCTCGGCTTGTGCCTGTCACCTCTCCTGATTGTGTTTACAGTTATTCCTGTCTCCATTCTCACTGCCTTGCCCAAAATGAGTAAATGAGTCTCTGTTACCAGTGTCAGTTTTATCTGAGAAGTGTGACTATGAGAGCTGGCACCAGTTTAAAGAAAAGCAGTGTTTTGTCTCATCGGCAATAGGTTAACACTCGTGCTACTGATCTAACTATGTCTTTTGTCATTGTGGTTTCTCTGTTTGACTGTGGACCTTTTTCTTGCTCTTCTCTTTCTTTCCAGACCCAAGTTCCTTTTATTCAGTGGCATTCTATGGATTAGATAAGTGTGCACTGTGTCTATGCCATAATTTGCAAGTTGTGTAACTGTAGAGGTTAAGATCACTGCTTTTGAGCAAGTTTTTAGTATTTTCTATTCCTTTGGTGATGTAACAGAAAACAAAGAAAATATATGCTGAAAGCAAATTTGCTACAAATATCCATGGGGATAAAATGTATTTGCGGGTTGGTGGAGGTGTGTCTCAGTATGGAAAACTGCAACTTTGAATTTCTTAATTTGAGGAAATTGATCCTCCTTATCGGTACATGTACTGACATGTATATTAACCCTCGGCATATTCTTACGGGGACTGGAATAAACAAGGGAGGTGCAGTCCATCAGCATCTCAAGACTGTCGTTAATTCCTTGAGTGAATTTCTTCTGGAAAATATTTACTCCCGCTGTTTTCTCTTGCCAGGGACTGTGCGATGGCGCTCCCGAAGGCCGCCGTGTGCCCGCTCATCCCCTCAGCCAGCTGTTGCCATCTGGCGGCCGCCGAGCCCGGCTCCTGCGAGGGCTTTCAGGGAGAGTGTGTGCCAGCATGACGGTAACCAGGGGCGATCTGGGAACACATGGCAAACTCACAAATACTTGTCTAACCATCTGCCTTTTCTTATCCAGTACTGCTATAATCTACTGTCATCAATAATGCCGTTTTTCTGATACCAAAATGCGTTTAAAAAAGTATATACTGCATTTGAAAACTAACACCCGCCCCCCCCAAATGAACAGTGCTATTATTTTTCAGATTTTGATCCTTTCATTTCCCTGATGTACTATCTAACCTCTCTCTTCTTTTTTTTGCTTCTGCTTCACACCAGCTGCACCCTCCCACAGGCCCTGTCGTTCGTATATCTGTTGGAGCCTCTGGCACCTGCTCTCTTCCATCAGGCATTGTCTTTATGCATGCAATTCCTTGACCAAAATTACAGTTAAAATCTTGGATTCCTCGCTCTGTCATTAGGTATTCTGCTCACTTGCATCTTGTCTGTATAATACCACTCTGCCAAAGAGACTTTCCTGCAGAGCACTTGTTCACAGCTGACTTTCCTCTGGGCAGGAACAGGAAGGAACCCTTGCAGAACTTGTTGCTCGTACATGGATGGAAGGAGAGATGCCCTAAATTCAGCATGCAGTGAGTTCTGCTGCTTTCCAATCGATCTGAATGAGGCTAGTCTGACATTAGTATGGTGGGTAGTGCATTTGTCTGAGGGCTGAGGAGGGGGCTCTAAAAATCAAGCTGGAAAGCTTGGAGTCAAGGTAGATGTAAAAAGGGGATTTTGAGGGGGAGGGGAAAAAGCATTTGTTAAAAAATTCTCTGAATACTCTGAAGGAAAAAAAGACGCCCATCCTAGCAATGGATCAAATTCAGGCACTCAGTGTAGTTTGTCACCTCCCCTTGCTTTTTCACCTCGGTCATGGTGGGTCACATTCCCTCATTAACAGCAAACACCATTCACTTCTCTGTCCATATTTAACTGCAGTAGCTCAGGCTGCCTTGATTTTTTGGGGAGGAAAAAGGCCTTGTGTCTCTGCCAAGGAACATTCCTTGCAGCCAGGCTGTTGGTCCCCAAAGGCCTTTTCCAAATACCTGCTTCTTCCTCTTCTGGCATGAGCTCTGACTTCCAGCCACTGAGGGGTGCCTGGCTCCCAGGCTGGGGGGCTCAGCTGCAAGAGAAGTAACCCCTTGCTAAGGCTGCAGACTTTCTGGGGCCCCTACAGACTCTCCACCCTGTCGACTCCAAGAGCTAGACCTTTTCAGGGCGAGGGGAGACAAAAACTTACGTAACCCAAGAGCTATAATTTTCCAGAGTGTGGTAACACTCTCATCTGTCTGTTTCAGAGCAAACCTGCCAGCCCTGCCTGGGATGGGCAGGAATGCTTTGAGAGACCCCCGAGAGGATCCGGAGGGCCATGTTTGGCATTCCCACGATGCCTCCATGCAATTGTATCTCCTCTGTTCGCGGCAGCTGCCTGGCCTGGGATAAAGGCTGGAAGCAGTCAGACGCTGGTTTGAAATAAGATAGCTGCAACAATGGGAGGTGCTGGCAGGGAATTGGCCAGGAACAAGGCCAGAGTTATGTAGATGGAGAGCTTTTACTGGAGGATAAATGTAAATGCAGAGGCTGAATGCTGATTTAGTGGAGGGGGTGGGTTAAGGAGAGTGATTAAAAAAAAAAATTAAAATAATAATAAAGGCATTCAGGGTGAAACACCAAACCAGGAAGCAGATGGCACAAAGGCTAGCCAGTAAGAAATAGAAAATACGTCTGGTGTCACCCAGAGGCAAAGCTAAGAAATGTTTTCTGGAAAAGGGAATTTGGAACGGTGTGTAAGAATGGTTGTGGCAGGTCACCCAGTGCCATGTTCTGTCTCCACATGGCAGGTGCCTAGGGAAAATACAAGAACAGTATAAGCATTAAGCAATAAATCCCCAGAATACTACCCCAGCCTCCTGGAACTTGTGATTCTGAGACTTCTGTGACAGACTTCTTAGAGGGAGTGGACTGTGTGTATTTAATAGTATGAAATTAATTTATCAAACTATTTTTTCTGAATACAGACAAACTTCTGACAACCAGATGCTCCTGTGGCACCAAGCTCCATTGAAGCCATGCTGTGTGAAGGATAGTCTTGGCTAAGCCTGGTAACTCTTAAGTTTCCCTTAATGTCCTCTACTCTTTTTGCATTGGGACAGCAAGTGAATGTAAATCTGCCTCCTCCAGACCATTTGGGATTTTATAGACCCTACTAAAGCTCTCTCTCTGGCTTCTCTTTCAGACTGATGGTTCATACAATCTGTTCCAGGTACAACAGTTAGTTGGTTCTGTGGATGTTGTTGTCACTTTCTCTTGGACCTCTCCCAAGTCTTTTGAAACCAGAGGACCAGAACTGCAAAGAACACTGAGGTCACCATGGATTTCTAGAGGCATCTGTTTGGTTTGCTTCATCTCCTTTCCTAGGAACTGATGGACTTGCTTTTCTTAAACTGCTGAACACTTCATAGGACTCTCTCTCTCTCAAGATTTTGTTCCTAATATTGGTGAGCTCAGAGTGGATAATCATATATCTATACAAGATATATATAATTCTTCACAGTTCCTTGTTTTCTTTGCTAGCCTGAATAACTGAGTATTATTACCAAACACCTCACTTTTCAACCCTTTCCAGGTTATTTATGGCAATAAAGAGCAGGCATTTCACGCCCTACAGGAATCCACTGGATCTGCCTGTTCTCAAAATGAGTCGTATTCCTACCATTAGACTGAGTTCAGGAAGTATATAGATGCAGAGATTGGGAGAGAGGGTGTCCCTCTTACTTCACATTACTGAGGTTAGTTAACAGCTTTCAAAGCAGAGACTCTACCAAGTACCTTCTGAAAACCCCAGCAGATTCAAGGAGATGGACCTCTCTTGAACGTATTTGTTCACTTCTTCAAAGATTTCCCATCTCTCTGTAAAGCCAAGGGAGCAGCCTCATCCCAGCCTGTGGTCTGTACGCTGATGAGGGTGTATTAGAAAGAAAAGACTGTGATCTGTTTTCTCTCAGAGGAACAAAATCCTAAATCTGGCAAGTTGCTCTGTTCACAAAGGGTTACACACCACTTTTGGCCCCCAGCTCAGAAAGTTTCCCAGACCTCACTGAGATGTTCAGTTATGTACAGATAATTCTTTCTTAGCTTTATTTGTGTATTTATTTGTTTATTAAGTCACAGATCACATTGCCACTTAGAAAAAATTACCTTCTGTAAACTACAGAAGATATTTGACTGATGAAACACACTGCTCCCATTTCCAACCCAGTGGTGAAGTGGCCCTCAGCTGTCATTCCCAAAACAGGTGCTGTAAACCAATACCCTGGTAGTTATATTTTGGTAGCACCCTGGCAGGAGGCAGCACAGCCCTCCTGTGAGCAGACCTTAAAGGTGCTTTGTGTGTGCCTCCATCTGTATGACTGCAGCAAGAGGGAGCCAAGATGATGAAGGTCCATCACGTTCTCCTCGTCATCTCTGCAGGTAAAGGTGTTCCAGCCACTGCCTTGAATGGGGGTCATCTCCTTCCTAAGCATGCAGAACCAGGGCTTTGGGTATACATCAGTATGAGTGTTCTGGGAGCAGCATACCCCACATGAACACATTATTATTAACACACCTCAAATCACTTAAAGGAGAGTTTTGGAGTGCATTGTAGTTTGTTATTTCAGGCACTAGATATTTTGAAATGAGAAGTTTTTGTTTGTAGTTGATTTTCTCTCTGTCATCTTTTTTCTGTGCTCCCATTCACTCTAGTGCTACATGAAAGGATCTAGTAAGCATGGCTTGCAATGTAAAAAATCATTACAAGAAATTTCATTAAGTTGTGAGATAACTGATAAATAGGCAGAATTGATTTACAGCTGCATTGTTGTACTAATTCTTTTTAAATTGTCCCTTAAAAGAATAAGTGTTTTGTGACCCTAAAAACTTTTCACCAAATTAAAAGAGTATACTAAATTTCTACCAAGCCACAGCAGAAGAATACAATGTGAAGCATTTTAGTTGGATTAATAAAGCATAGCAAAGAGTTTGAATTAGATGTGATGCTATGATTTTAACTTAAAATTTGAAAGAAGATTCCTGTCTGCCCTAGCCCAGCCTCTGGCAGGGGAAGCAAGCAGAGCCTGTCTGTGGCAAACAGTTTTTCTCATTGGCATCCGTGTATTTTAATATAATCTCATGCAGGACAAGGCCAAGACAGAGTCCTTGGCAATCTCAACTGTATAAAAGGAGGTGGTGAAAAGTCAGTTAGGAAACAAGGGGAAATCTTCACTTAGGTTGGAGTCGGCAGCAAAATTGGTGTTGACTTCAACAGCCCAGGATTCAATAGAGAGGGAGAGACAAGGGTGGGATCTGACAAAAATGCTTGTAGCAAGGCTCAATTATTCTGTTCCTTCTCACTACCCTTAAGAGGAAGTACATACAAAACCATCCCCAAGCACCCCTTCTATTTGCTTTACTCCCATGTAACAGTGAGGCAGCTACAATCTGAGCATATCATGTGCCTGCTTGTTCTGCCCCAGGGTCTCTGGAAATGGGGTCCATTTGTCTTTCTGTGTCCTTGCTCATTAGGAGTGCAGTGCAATGCACAGGCACTTTGAAGGCTCCATTGAAACAGAGGTGCTCCCTAACATTTTCACTTTTACTGGTTTTTTTACTAGGCACAGCACTGCCTTGTTTTTAGCACTGCTAAGTCATGCTGAGCAGTTTGTGGACAGAGCTGTCAGTTCAGACCTCCCCTGAGGAGAGAGAAATAGACCCCACATAGTGAATAGTTTCCTTCTCTCACCACGTGCACAACCTGAACAACTCCCATCATGGAGAGGAGCTCTTGTTCTGCTTAGATTGCAGATGCAAAGAGTCTGGGTGGTGATTTCATCTCAATGACTGGTGTGCTTGGCCCTCTCCTTTAATGTTACTGTCACAGGCAAGTCTGTGGAATTAAAGGTGAAGAAGCCAACATTAGAAATTCCTTATATTGTGTATTCTCTGCGCTTAACTGTCCACAAGTACTGCATGTTAGCACAGCTGCACACTAGGAGATCCTGGAGGAGACTCCTAATGCTCAGTCTGCTGTTCACAATCCCGGCTATTTGGTTTTGTTCATCTTCCAGTTGAAGTTATTCTTGCTTTACTCCTCAGCTGGCCTCCAGAGCAGATAAGCAGTTACCCTCACTGATGGCACTCCCAATGCACACAAGTGCACGTCTGAAATGCAGAGTCACACAGAGGACTCACCCCACCCTGCCCAGCACCTTGTTGCTGATAGTATTTCCTTCACGCCCACCTCAGACTGATGGTAGTGCTACATGTTCCCTGCCCCATCTCACTGTCGCAACCTCTGCTATTCTGCAGCTGGGCTGGCCCTGTGCTATGAACACGAGACTCGCCTCTTTGATGACTTGTTCACGGGCTACAGCGATGTGGTGCGCCCCGTGGAGGACCATCAGGACGCCGTCGTCGTCACCGTCGGGCTGCAGCTCATCCAGCTGATCAGTGTGGTACGGTAGGAATGTGTGCTACATGTTGATCAGCTGGTCGATGTGATAGTGCCAAATGGTGTTTTTCTAAGGAAACAATTTTTCTCCTTTAATCCTGCTACTGCATGCTCTTCTTTGCTTTCCTTTTTTCTTTCTTTGTTTTTTTTTTTTTTAAGGATGAAGTAAATCAGATTGTGACAACAAATGTACGTCTGAAACAGGTAACTTAACCATTTCATCCAATTCAAATAAATGCACTGGACACAGCTGGGAATTAACTACTGTGTTATAGTTTCGGAGGCAATTTGGACAGGTGGGATCAGTTTCTTTCCTGGATCTCAAGAACAAAATGCTCTAGACACTAAGAGTCTTAAGAAAAACATTTTGCATTGTATTTAAAATAGTAGATTTTTGATATGTTCATATTTTGTATTATTTTCTTTTGATGTTTTTCTTGCTTGTTTGTGTTTGTTTTAATAAGCTTCCTAAACCAAAATTTAAATTAATTAAAAAATGAGCTGAGGGTCCCACTCCCATATGTTTATGCTTACCTGCATGTCCTAAACCATGGAGGTATTGTTTCTAGGAAGTACTAAATCTACCCCCAAAAAGTGCTAGAAGAGACTTTCAGGGGCTGAAATCTTCCCTCTTTAGCAATGGACAGATGTCAACCTCAAGTGGAATCCAGATGACTATGGTGGTGTGAAAAAAATCCGCATCCCTTCAGATATCATCTGGCGGCCAGACCTTGTTCTTTACAACAAGTAAGGGGTGCCTGGGGAGGGAGGGCAGGAGGGGGAGCTCTGACCCATGGCACTGTTCTGGTGGGGCAGTTTTCCCATATCATCTGGTCCAGTAGGTAGCATTCCTCAGAGCAAGCTTCTCTAGGAGCAGGCACAATGGCACTGGGAAACCAGCTGACCCACAACCAGAGAATTCCTTCTGTGACTCTGTTAATTATGCTGCTCATGTTGCTGTTAATGTCCTTGTTCCTTTCACAGTGCAGATGGTGATTTTGCTATCGTAAAACACACCAAAGTCCTTCTGGAGCACACAGGTCGGATCACCTGGACACCACCAGCTATTTTTAAGAGTTACTGTGAAATTATAGTCACGTACTTCCCATTTGACCAGCAGAACTGCAGTATGAAGTTGGGAACTTGGACATACGATGGAAAGACGGTTATTATTAACCCTGTAAGCAAAGAGTTTGTAATTGGGAAAAGCAGTAAAGACTTAGGTCTGTTTTTAGAGAAATCTCAGAATGGGATATGACCTAGCTTCGACTGGAAAAACAAGCAGACACTACCTGGAAAATAGAAAAGCCCTATTTGTAGATCTAGCACAAAATTTCTTGTTTTGGCTTGTAAAGTTCTGCATACATATAATTCCTTTGCCTTAACAATCTCCCACCTGTCTGCCCTCCATCAACCTCATCCTACTCCTTATAATGCTGCCTGTTCTGCTTCTGGTTGTTTTCTTGGGCTTTTTGAGGGGCTGCCTTTTCTCTGCTCATGACTGTCCGTTGCCAAGGACTCTTCTTCCTGGCCCCTCGGGTAGATCTCCTGTCTGTAATATTTATTCAGTCTACTTTCCCCAGCTGTTTCTGTGAAAAATTTAGTTGAATGCCATGTAGAGACTGGTATTCTAAGTCGAAATAACACAGACAGAAGTGGTTTGCTCACAAAAAAGCACAAAGTGCCCGAGTTATTTGGAATCCTGTTCTTAAGACAAACTTGCCAAGTTTTGATTTGGTTCAGAACATCCGGAACTAAGAATTTGTTTGGGATTTTGCTCTTAGGAGAGTGATCGTCCAGATCTGAGTAACTTCATGGAGAGTGGGGAGTGGGTGATGAAGGATTACCGTGGCTGGAAGCACTGGGTTTACTATGCTTGCTGCCCTAACACCCCTTACCTGGATATCACCTACCACTTCCTCATGCAACGCCTGCCTCTCTACTTCATCGTGAATGTCATCATCCCTTGCCTGCTCTTCTCCTTTTTAACAGGGTTAGTTTTTTACCTACCCACAGATTCAGGTACGTACATCTATTCATTCTGCTGCTATAGAAATTGCTCTTCTAACAAGTTCCTGAGAAATTCTTAATATTTGAAATCATCAGCCAATTTGAAGGCTGGTGTATACTAAAACTGGGCATTTCCACTGAAGGTAATGGCCCTAAATATCCTGCAAAGGAAGGATAAATGCTGAAAGCTGAAACTATTGATATAAATAATTTGAGGTGCTTTCCCACAGAAATTGCCAATTAACTATTCAGTTAACTTCTGCAAACCAAAGATTTAGCTGGTTAATTTTTAAGTTTTTCCATAGATAGGTAGTCAGTGTGTTCTTTCACCATACAGTAAAGTGAGTAAAGTGAGCACATAAAGGTGACTGAGCGTCTTCTGTATTGTGTTAGGGCAGAGAGCTTGTTATCTGCTCACGAACATTACCTCATGTGACACAGAGAGTAATCCTGGCCTCTTCAGGCCCTCTTTGTCATTGCTGAGCAGCTTGTGCTCCCTGCAACCATTTCTTCTGCTTCATTCATTTTGCCTTTTCTCAGCTTTTTATACTGCTTAATTTCAGTAAACCCCTTTTTATCAAATATTTTATGCATTTTTTTCAGTGGAAAACTTCCTTTTATCCTTGAACTGGATAAAAAAATATGAGATTAACGTTTTATGGTTCATTTTTGACACCCTACATACTGGGAGATCTCAAATAGCAACTGACCTCTGGTGTCAGATGTGATTTTCATCTCTCCTCTCAGCCCAGAGCCAGAGAGTAATGCAAGCAAACTGCCAGGAGGCTGTGCAGCAAGGACTGATTAGGTGCATACACCGCATTGTTCAAAATACACGACCCATGAAATACACCTGGCAAGTGAGTTTTCCATATCCACCACCCACACCTTAGCTCAGCCATACCTGGTAATTGCCACCTTAGTGCTGGAGCTGACACTCTGTTAGGTGCTCAGGTTTGCCCAGCCTAGTTACTGCTTTGGAATGCTGGCAGAGAAGATAGCACTCCAAATGCACATCTGTATTTGTGTGAACAGCTGTCATCTACATCCTGTATCTTAATTAAATACTCTCTGTACTGAATGGTAGGAGTAGCAACGGTTTTTGGTGTTTGGTTTGTTTTTTTTTTTTGCATGGCAGGTGAGAAAATGACTCTCAGCATCTCTGTCCTGCTGTCTTTGACTGTGTTCCTTCTGGTCATCGTGGAGTTGATTCCCTCCACCTCCAGTGCAGTGCCTCTGATAGGCAAATACATGTTGTTTACAATGGTGTTTGTCATCGCCTCAATCATTATCACAGTCATCGTCATCAACACCCACCACCGCTCCCCAAGCACTCACACCATGCCACCCTGGGTCAGGAAGGTGAGCTCTGTGGCTTTACACATTTGCTGGTTTCCACTGAACGCTCCATATTTTATTGGCAGGCTTTCTAATAAAAGTCAACAAGAATTGGGGAAGTAAATGCATTATGTTAAATGTCTCTAGGCACAAGAGCCAGTGTTTACTACTTCACTGTGCATAAAGTCAGCAAGACTGCTAAAATATTTCTTTAAGTAACAAAATTATCCACTGGGGTAGGGTCTTGCAGGGTAGAGTCTTGCAGAAATGAGACAAAAAAAGCACAGCTGAAGGTACAGGGAGAAAAAAATGTCCATCTGGACTCAAATTACATTTCCTCATGTAATTCTCCATCTGACTGCAAGGCACTGCTGCCTGCCAGTGGCCAAGTCCCACAGCCCGCATGAGTGCAGAGCAAAAAGGTCATTGGAAATACCTGAGTTCAGCACCTCACTTTGCAAAAGACAGTTTAGCAAAAGCTAAACGATCTTCTCCATACTTTTCCAGTATACAGTTGCTCTGCAGCCCTTGGGAAGAGAGGAGATCCTTGCACAGGAATCTAAATGGTAACCAGAAGTTGTAGAAAAAATTGGTTGTCTGTCATTGGAAGTTCTTTGCTAGGGACGATCTGATCCATTCAGTAATTCTTGCCTTTTTGAAGCCTTTTTGAAACCATGACATGAAAGGAGATCATTCTGTGTATCTCTAGTTATACTTTTAAGGCTACAGCTTATATCAGATCCCTCTGCAGTACAAACAATCCCTGCAGAAGGGAAATTTCAACAGGCAGTGCTTAACATTGTTCTGACAGCTAGCCTCTGTCACTCCAAAGGAATTTTTTGTAAGCCTTATATGCATGTATAGCAAACATTCATAACAGCGAAGTCAAACCTAAGTAGCCAAAAGAGTTTCTTTGTAGTCCATTCCTGAAGTCAGATTTGTAAGCAATATGTTTCAAATTAGAGGAGGTGGATAAAGCTCTGTCAGCTCATGCTAGCTGAGGATCTGCTCCAGAGCACTGCTTCCCGCTTCGTGTGTGGATGTTGGGTGTATGGCAGGGGGAAATGGTTTAAAGCAAATGTGTAGCAGGCCTGCGGGTGACTCCCTCTGCCCCAGGGCACAAGGCTGACAAAAGCCCCAGTGTAACTGAGGCGTGGGCTGTGACATGCTCCGAGAGGGAATCTGTAGCAGATCCAGCACGGGAAGTGATCTGGGAGCGGAGAGACTTGTCTTTGTTCAGCACACAGCTGCATCTGTAACACAGCCCCACAGACCAGCAACTGTCATCTTCTCCCTCTTTGTTTTCAGATCTTTATTGACACAATCCCAAACGTCATGTTTTTCTCTACGATGAAACGACCATCAAGGGACAAACAAGACAAAAATATTTTTGCAGAAGATATTGATATTTCTGACATTTCTGGGAAATCAGGCTCTGTGCCTGTCAACTTCTACTCCCCACTTATCAAAAATCCAGATGTGAAAAATGCTATAGAGGGAATCAAATACATCGCAGAAACGATGAAATCAGACCAAGAAGCCAGTAATGTAAGGCATTTTTTTGTGCATGATTCATTTCTAGCTTTCAAATTGCTGCATCTTATTTTTTTGGCAAAATAACCCTGCCTTACAAAAACACTCCAAGCCCTGGTTTGGCTTTAGCAACAGAGAGTCTTCTCCCCTTGATGCAGCCAACAAGGAGAGACAGATAATTGTCATAGATGGTAATCCAATATTGCCCCCTCAAAGTAATGGAAAAGAAAAAACTATCAGTGCTAATTCTAAGTGTGCTGTGTGAAGCCATAGAGATGGAGTGGCTGTGAGTAGGAAAGCAGTTTCAAGAACTGTAAGTAAGTTCCAAAACACATTCTTCCTGTCTCTCACTCGGGCATCTTCCCCCTGCGGTAAGCAAGACCCTATTGCTTTTGAAAAGCCAGGAAGCAAGCCAAACTCCAAAAGACTAGTGGCTTTATCTGAAAAAACTCCAATTTTGATAAGTTTTTGTTTTATTCCTGAATGCTACAAGTAGTCCCTCCAAATGAAGCACATCATGAGCTACTCCGATTACCGACTTTTTCCATGTGGCAAGCCAAAGAAAGGATAAAAGCATATAGAGTCACACATGGCAGGAAAACAGTCACACAAAAGACCTAGGAAAACCTAGGTCTGCCTCCTTCTAGCACATTCTGTGCAATTAACCCCTCCTTTATTTCAGTTTTCAGAGCTCACACAGCTTTTGCAGGGGTAATTCAGTCTTGGTGCTTCTAAATGGTTATAGTCCTTTCCTGCTGGGCTGCAGGCTAGCCTGAAGACAGAGGGAATTCTGTGAGAAAATAATTTGGCCCATGCTCTTGAAAAGGAGGCGCTTCCTTCCCATGGACAGGATTTACACCACAGTGTTTGTTCCTGTGACAAAATTCTTGGAGCATGTGGAATAGCTCTGACTGTAGTCTCATGTTCTCCATGACTCCTATGCCCCTCTGCAGATAAAGTGTTATTCTCAACAGGGCTGGCGTGGGTTCAGCATCTCTGGGCTTCACTTCCTCCTAGGCTTACAAGGAGGATCTTCAGGTTACCAGCAAGTATCCCCTTCGGAAGTGGAGCCCAGAAGCTTGTGTCATTTAGGCACTGTTGATATCGCTTCCAGGGGGTTTCAAAAGTCAAGTTCCTCAAATATACCGAAAGTAGTGGCATGTGAAGGCTGTCACTTATGAACAACCTCAAAATGGTATTCATTATCAGTGTCCTCTAGATAAATTACAGCAGCCTCTTCTACTTGTGGGACAACCGAGGCAAAAGTAGAGGTGCTTTAGGCCAGCACGTGTCTCTTCTCAAAGCAGAGTTACAGGGTGGGACTCCTGAACCCTGCTGTACTTAGTGCCTTGTACTCTGCTCACTCTTATTGTGCTGAGTTCCCACCAAAAGCACACACGTGGAAAGGCAGTCACAGTGTCCCACAACTGGAAAAAAGATTAAGGGAGCTACCAAGAAGGTCTTACCAGACCTTAGAGTGTATACTAGGCATGGCAAGCAGGGATTACAGTTTAATTAATGGAAATTGCCTGGATAGCCCATGAGAAGGAAAATGCAATGGAAAAAAAAATTCAGTTGGGCTGAACTAAGTATTTAGCTTTGAACATTTTAAACTCTCTTTCAAAAGCAACCATCAGCCTAAAAATCAAGATTTTCAACATTTTTTTAAGTAAATTGTTCACCAAAGTACCACGGTTTCTGGTCATTTTAGCATTGAAACTTGTATTTCTAGGTTGCTCAGGCTTTCTTAACCACTGACCTGCTTTTGAAAAGAAAATTAGTATTTTTTGTACAACAATAATGAGACTTATGGAAGAGCCTTCTCATTGTTCAAGACAAGTAAATTACAAGACTGCCCATAGCAAACATGGTTCTGCAGAGATTTTACCATCTGCTTTATTTCTTTCCCAGGCTGCAGAAGAATGGAAGTTTGTTGCAATGGTGCTTGATCATCTTCTCCTTGGCATATTTATGCTAGTTTGTTTTATAGGAACATTAGCTGTATTTGCTGGTCGCCTTATTGAGTTAAATCAGCAAGGATGAATGTAAGCTGGAAACTATTTGCTATCCTGAACATCTGAAAGCATCGTAACCATCAGAATCTGGCCAGCCTCTGAGTTTCACTGACAGGAATCAGTCCCTGCTGGGAAAGAGCAGGGATAATAAAACATAAGGCTCCATACTTAGCACTTTTGAGCTGCTGCTCAGTGGCATTTCATTGCCAAAAAAAGTACTTGCATTATTGGTAAACTTGAATGGCTGTCAGCCAGGTTTTGGTCTATTTTACCATTTATTAAAAATGTTAATGTATTAATAAGACCTGAAAACTGTCCCCTGCCCTGCTGAAATAGATCGTGATCATCAAAGTGAGACACAGCTCCACACAGATCATTCTCCGGGAAGGTGTGGATCTCAACTGTACTTAGGTATGACAAAATGACTGGACACCTTCCCAGCGACACAAATAATTGCCCAAACTTATTCAAAAGTTGAGCAGCAGCTCACTCTGGTGGCTAAAGCAAGGTAGCGCAGCTTTTGGCCAAAGACGGCTGGGCTTTAGTCAATATTCAATGTAAGCAAGAAGCCTCTGTGTATTTCAATAATATAGTGTGGCAATACTAGCAGTGCTGCCTGTTTTTCTCAAAAATAAATAAGGAGAGGTGGGGCAACTGCAACAAGTTACTCATCTTTCCCAGCTGGTTGTCCAAGCCAAGAGAACTACTTTGCTAACAGCTGTAAACAATTTGCTGTGAGTTTAATAAAATAATTTGCATTGTGTTAATGCTCTACAGCAGTGTGTCATGCCTGTAGAGGACTGGCATTTGAAACACTAGAGGGAAAATCAGGCACTTGTGCAACACTCCCATCATTGCGTAGTGTTTGCTGGACAATGTTTTGGTGAGCTGCAGTCCTAAGCAAAGAGTTTGTCTGGGGCAATCGACCACTCGTAGCACTCAGCTCTTACGGTTCAAAGGATGGTAATCTTTTCCTCCCTGGGTGATCATTAACCCTGAACGATCGCCGAAGATGTATGCTGGGTGAAACCTTTGCTGATAGGAGTTTTGCTGCAGCTCAGTTTATCTCCACTGCAAGTTCCCAGCTCTGAGCCCTTGTGAGGAGTCATGCAGGTCCCTGCTCACAGTCAGCTAAGCTGCAGCATAATGGTGCCTGGAGCTTAATTTGGAAGCTCGTGATGGGCACTAAAACTGACAGAACAATCCTCTTGGAGCAGCATGTGGTTGAATCTTAGCATTAAAAATAAACATTAAGTAACAAGATGCATGGCGAGCATCCACAGTATCTTTGTTCAGCTTCCCCGGGGCAGATCTGATTCTTGGCCTCCAGATTCCCCCTACTTGTGTTCCAGGGTGCATGCGAGCACACATGTGCCTGCCTGCTTGTTTCTCCAGCTCTCTTCATACACACCCAGCTACCAAAGTTCTCCTTCCATTTCCTCAGGAAAAGTTTTTACATTATTTATTAAAAAAATTTCATTTGTGATGGTCTGGTTTGTCTTACAGACACAGCAAATCTTCTGCCTCCCTATCACTCTGAGTCTTTATGAACTACTTGTGTCTCAGAAGGTGTGATACCAGGCAAAAACAAATGCTACTAACTTCTCTTAGTAGGTGCAGATTTGGGGCGTTGTACTCTGACTCTTCAAACAGAGAGTTCTCCAAGCATCAATAAGCNGCTTTGGATACTCAGACTGTACCAGCCTCTATTTTCTGTTCCTAGACCACCTTTGTGATACATTTTTCTTCCATACCACCTGCAAACATCCCATGTTACCAGTACATATCTACTGAAAGTACCCTTACCTATATGCAGACTATTTCTTCTCAACTGCTACTGTCCTTTTAACATGTCAGCACCTGCTAAAATAGTGGCTTTGGAGGTTGTAAATGTTCTGTCACAGATAATTTGCTGACAACGTATAAGTATGCATCGTCTAGTGATTTCTCATATACAGCACTGCAGTCTCCCCCTGCAATCTTAACACTAAACTCACCTCTCTCCTACAAGGGTAGAACCAGCAGCCCCATGGGGCTGACCCAGCTAATACTTGTGCAACTCACACATGTGTCTCTGCTGCCTCATTGCCTTAAACAGGCACATTTCAGCTCTTCAACTAACAATTCTCATCATGATAAGCAAAACAAGAAGCAGGCCTCACACACTCATTGTTAAATTTCTGTAACAAGTGTAAAAAATAATGACATGTAAATACCAGGGTGCTGAAGTAAGCAGACCTCATTTAAATGAAGGTCCATCAGGGGCCTCTGGGTGAGGTGTTGCTTTTACAGTGACAGTTAACTTGTCCCTCTTTTCACTGCCATCTTCTTGCTACTAAAGCTGCTTTTGTTCACTTTGAGCTTGTTGATAACACCCTATGTTTGTTCTTTATAGAATAGCTCCCTGGAACATCACCATCTTTTTCAGTCTGATTCTCTTTCCAATTTTTAAGCCATTAAACCACTTAACTTTCCCGTTCCCATCCCTTTAGCTGACCTTCAGCTGCTCTCTACTGTGCCATGCATACGCTGCTCTCAGAGATGCAGTCACCCTCAAATCTCTTTCCCCTTTGGCACTTGTGCTCTCCAAGAGACCTGACCCTTCTCAGGAAGCTATTTGAATTTTTGAAGTCCATTACCTTGTACCAGCTCCAAGGGAGCAGTTTTCACTTCTGTGTGAGTCTATAATCAGAACAGGATGCTGCTCTCCATCGTCACCAGACAGCTAAGCTGAACTCAATGTCCTTACTCTGTCTATTCATCCAGTTGGATCCTGGTTTTGTAAAATGTAGTTTAGCTGATCAAGAGAGAGAACAGAAAAATGACACTCACTGAACTCCAAACGCTTCATTATGAGCTTAAGTACGCCAGGTGTGATCATTCACTTGCCACTAGTGCTAGAGTCCTGAAGCTTGAGAGCTTTAATATTTTTTTTTTGTAATTATTATTGTTTCAGGCAATTGTAAGACAATTTAAGTAGTCATTTTTTTCTCTAGGACATAAGTTGCTGTCAACCTCCTTGCTGTGACCATGTATCAAGAGATGTGTGAGAGCAGTATGAGTTTCATCAGCACACTGATTCAGCAGTTCCTGTTTCCACAGCTGAAGCAAACCACAGCAGGCAGGGGCAGCAGGGCAAGAGAGTGTATGTGTAACACAGGACCTACAAAGTGCATGAACATTGTGCTCCTAGGGAAAGGGAGCACGTTATCTCCTGAAAGGTTTGCTTTCTGGTGTGGTGGCATGCAAGATGTCGCCTGTAAAGTCACTGATAGTTTAACACATCAGAAATGCTTTTGACTTTTAGACACTTTTAGAAGGTTGCTGTCCTTGGATCCAGTCACAAGACCTCATGTTTTCATATGTTTACTAGTGCTAGATAAAGTCTAGCACAGCCTCCAGGCCCCTAGGCATGCTCCTGTGTATAAATTACCTCCCCCTCTCTTTCTCTTCTTAAAAATTGTAACACCAATACAAAGTCTTTAAAGCTCCCCTTAGCTGAATGCCACACAGACACTGACTTCTAACAGAGCTCTGGAGTACTTTCTGGACATCAAATCCCAACTACAGAAAGGGCAATCATGCACTGCTTTGCAAAAGATTCTATAAAATAACTGTACTTCAGTCCCTGATAATGTATAGAAGACTGACACAGCTATGGAAAATAGCCAACTTGCAGGCAAGCATTTCTATACTTATTTTGAGAGCCCTGCTGAGTCCCACTGGCTGTAGGTGGGTTATCTAGAGCAAGGACAGGACAATTTCACTTGTTACCATGCAACAGGCCAGCCTGACCAGCAGGCAGGAGTTGAAAGGACTTTGTAGGCTACTGCAGCACAGTTGTGATGGGCCACTCAGTGGATTCCCCATAAAGGGAGAGCTGATCCCTAGCAAGGGTTGTCACCATTTCCTGTCATCTCAGCACAGATCTCCCATTGCAGCACATCTTCCCAACTTCTAACAGCCAAGAGATCCATATCAATGTTTGCTTCTTTTCCCGTAAGGAGCTTGGAATAAACACATCACATGGTATCTCCCCAGTATGTAGACAAGAGGAAGCTGTTTATCTCTGCGTGACTTTTCAGCTAACCAGCGACCCAAATGCAGTATGACGTGCTTAGGAACCTCATGTGGATTTGTGACCCTCTTTAGAGAGCTTTGGGACTGTAAAAACAGTAAACACAGATTACCTGCAGTTTTACTATTTGTGAGCACCATACTTTTTGCTTACAAGCTAATCTACATCGTGTGCATAGGTCAGGAAGGGGTAGACATAAAAAATTGTACCAGTTTTTTGTGTTCATCTTGTAGTGCTCCAACAATGCAATGACACGGAAACAGAGAAATGACCTACATAAAAGCATGGCAAGGCTTCCAACCTTGCAGTGAAGGCAGATCAGTAATGCCATTGCTCTTGTCTCACTGCCATGTCTCACCATAATGCCATGCCCTTAGGCAACTGCTCATCTCCTGGTGAAAACATGAAAATAAGTTGCAGCAGGTTGGCTTAGCACACAGGTTACTCAGCCTCTGACCTTACTGGGACATGTCGCTACAAGTGAATCAAGAGGATCAAGTTCTTCAGGTCAACTGTCCCTAATGCACGTGTATTTTAGGTAACAGTGTTATGTAGATGCTGGGCTGGACCATGTCCATGCATGGAGTAAATAAACAACATCCCAACACCTCCAAAATGTGAAATCCTACAGAGACAAAAGCATGTCAGAACACACTCAGGAGACAGCTCTTGCCCTTCAATCCTTGCTCCTATCTGCACAAGCTACTTCATTACATACACTTTGGGCATTTTTCTATTTAAAACCTCAGTGCTGGGCCTAAAAACATTAACAGAAATTTTGTTTCTAGAAAACTTAGTCAAGCTGAGAGTTAAAAGGGAACAGAATCTATTGCTTGTCTGGCAAAGCAATCTCCGCATAAGTTAATTGAGGTATGAAGCACAAATACCTTCTGGGGCATCATGTAGAGAAGCGTAATTGACCTTCCCACACCTCGGTATACTGCAAACCTTAACAGGGAAAAAGCAAGTATCTCTTTCCCACTGTTTAATTATGTTTCTACTCTACCGTGTGTGTCTCTGCCTGCTGCCTTGCCATTCCCCAGGCTCCCATACCCCTTCCCTGCTGGCTGCCGTCAAGGCCACCGGAGGCAGGTAGGGAAAACGAAGCGCGTTGAGAGCGCTGCGGCCGAACGGAGCCCCGAGAGCAGGGGTGAGAGCAGCCCCCGTGCTCAGCCTGCGGAGGGTCGGGCCGTGCGGGGCAGGGGCAGCCAGCGCACCCCGGCCCTCCGACACCTCGGCCGCCAAGCGGGCACGGAAAGCAGAGCTGCCCCTGCGGGGGAGGCCGTGGCGGGGAACCGGTGAGGGTTTGAACGGGATGAGCCCCCAGAAGAGCTACCAAAGAGGTTCAGGCCAATGGCACTCAGGGACCTGAACCCATCTCCCTGTAAGGGGGCTGCCTCTGTAACTCCGACTGGTGTGACCTCCCAATGAGCACCGGGCACAGGAGGACCGCGGGTGCGGGTGGGAGCACAGTCAAAAACCAGAGCTCCGCGCTGCCCGGGAAGGACCACCCCACGGGGAGTCTCGCTCCGCCGGCCGGTCCGNCGGGGCCGGGCCGGCTCGGCTCCCCCGGCCCCGCGGAACGAGCGCCCTCCGGGTACAAGGGTTGGAACCCGAGTCTCGCTTCGTGCCTGTCTGCTCTTTCTTTCTTTTCTTCCAGACTGCTCTGTCTTGGGCTGGACGCGTTTCTCCTGCCTCCCGAAGCCTTGCTGGCAGGCTGGGATCCCTCCCTGCTTCCCCTCGCATTCCTGCTTCCCCCGGGGTTGGGCGCGTGCCCGCGGTGGCGGGTGGCGTTGGCCTCCGGGCGCGGTCCCCGGCCCCTCTTGGCAGCCGGGACTGTGCCTCTGCCCGGGCCGCCAGGGAGGTGGGTTGTCCATCCCTGCTGTGGTACAACCACGGCTGTGGAATCCCAGCTGGCGTGGCAGGGTGGGGAGTGCCACACTGAGGCTGTGGCACACACCGCTGTCCACATGTGCGGTGCCCACGCAGGGCACGGTTATGTTTGGTCACACACTCATGCAGGTGTTTGTGTTGCAGCCTCCCTCTCTGAAGTGATGAAGTACTTTCATCTGCAGCGAATATTGAGGTGGACTTGTAGTTAGGCTTTCTGGTGGAGTAAACAAGGCAGCTCTCTGCTCTCGAAAGTTGCTCGTGGGGACTTTTTGGAAGGAACCAATTTTGGGAACCTCAGGTAAACAGTCTTCAAGTTTTAGCTTCTCTTCCCCTGTGTTTGCCTATGCTGCTCTAATGGCCGTGCTTCATGTTCTAATGAGCACCTTCCGCAGAGCAGGGCTGTATGCCTTCCTGGAGAGTAGGTGTTCAGCAGCAGCTGCCATGTAAGCGTTTGAGCCTCCTCTTTAAAACAAAAGCGACACAGCACTTGTCTTTGACACGTGCTTGCTCAGAAACCAACCATGAGGTACTTCGAAATTTCTCCTTTACTCTTGAAGTGCTTTCTCAAAGACAGGGCTGTAACAAGCAACTGTCCTCAGTTGTCCTGACCTCCAGGGAGTGGGCAGTGTGTTTTGCTCCTCGTTCACACCCTTTTTAACTCTCTTTACTTTCCCCTTTGTTTCCTCTGTCCATTAGCTGTTCCAAGCCCAATTTGGGAAGACAGTGCAGAGACTCAAGAGGCCATGTGGAAAAGAAGAGGTCCTCTCAGGATCTGTTTAGCCTGTGCATGTTACCCACAATGTGCCCTGCTTGGGATCCTTGCCTTCAGTGAAGGCAAGAAGGGATGGCAGTGCTGTGCCGGAGGGAGCTGCTCTGGCAGTGTACCTTTTAAAGTGCTGTGAAGCATGAGGCAAGCTGAGCTGGCATGTACTTTCCCCTCTGCTGTGAGGGGAAGGAGCCTATGAGGAGGAAATACAGCTGTTCCAGAGCACTTCTGTCCCATGTGCAGCAGGAGCACGTGAAGGGAGGACAGATGCAGAAAGGGAGATTCAGGAAGAGATTATGAGAGAACGGGGCGGGGTGGTGGTGAGAAGAAAGCTACAAATGGAGAGGAAAAGCTTTTTATATGTGCACAAATGTTATTTAAAGATCTGTTTAGCTAGGGCAAGAGCAGATATCCTAAAATTGAAATTGTGTCTCTTGACTCTGTTATTGTTCATCCAGAAAGCTTTGCTTTTCATTCCACAAGTATTATGTGTATCTTTCTGCCTTACTCTTCTAGGCTCTTCAGCATCCTCTGACCTCCAGCTGAGCAGGATGTTGCCCTTAGCATCTGCCTGTCAAATGTGTAGTTCTCCACATTATACGTGAAATTATGATTTCCATAATTGGTTAAGGCATGTTTCTGAGGAATATGAAGCAAGACTTCCTTGACTGGAGTGTGAACTTTCTAGGATAGGGGGCTGTGCCCTGGAGGCTGTGGTTACTCTCTGTTACTCTTAGCAGCTTAGGGACCCCTGCCTCAGTTCCTGTCTCTTCCACCCTTCTCTTATGTCTTACTACTGCTCACCTGTTCCTCCTGCAGCTGCTTCAGCCTCTCCCGGTTATCTGTGGGGCTGTGTTGTAAACTGAATTGCTAAAAAGTTCAGAAATCTGAGAGAGAAGAAAAGGAGAGAGCAGCTACTCCTCTACATGTACAGAAGTTCCCTCTCAGCACTGTGCTGACTCTCCCCTGCCTCGAGGTCCCTCATCCTAACAAATAGGAATTAAAACAGTTGAAGCTCTCTAGCTGAGTCCTAACTAGTGCTGCCGCCTTGTTATTTCTACTGAAATTACACAGTTAACTTTCTCCAGCATTAGTTTACTCTCTGAATGGCATCAGGTAGCGAGGTACTGTGTTTGGGGACTGCATTGCTAAAAGACTACTAAACCTTTCTCTTTTTAAGTTTTTTTTCTTAAGAAAAAGCCAGAGTTACCACAAAGTTGCAGTAGGGTTTCTGTGCTTTTACCTGTGTAGTACTGTCAGAATGGGAAGTGTGATGTATAAAAAGGTATGGGCTATAGAAGGAGCAGTTTCCCACCTGTGACAACAAGTATGATTCTTACATCTGATGATCTCTAGACCCTGAGAAGGTCACTGAGGAGGATGAGCAATGCTAATCCCTTTGTAAAGGGAGCATGCTGCAGTATTGCTGTTACCTGCAGTGGATAAAGTTCTGACATGAGGACAGGAATACACAGGTTTCCTTTGGAGGCACATATATTGTTCTTGGTGTATGTGTACAATTGAGTAAAATGTCTTTATGCAGGAGTCTTGAGAAATGTTCTGTGCTTTTAACTACAGTCAATTTCTTTCTAGTTAATGGACTTCTCTATAGAAACCATAAGAAATAGTGATGCAACAGAGGGGAGGATTTCTTTAAAGTTCATGCTTTTGCCAAGGAAAACAAATCTTAATTGTGGCTTCTTCACAACAATGAAGTGTTGTCAAAGTTCAAATCCAATTAAATGCTTCAATGTTCTTTCTACTGATTTCTCTTATTCTTAGCTCCAGTGCGAACACTTTTTCTCCTTTTCTCCATGTAGTGCACTCTTAACACTTGGTCTGTGTGATCCATTATAAAAAGGGACTGTTGACTGTCGTGGTTCAAAATCCATGGTGCTAGCTGTACTTGGGTAGGGCTGGGAAGATCAGTCTTTATGTGGGGAGATAGATAAGTTCTGGGATGGCAGAACACATTTTGGTAATGCCAAAGAGGAGGATACTGGAAGTAGCCACAAATCATCAAGGCAACTGCCTGTCCTGTGTGCAGTTAACACCTACTTGTCTAGCTTTTTACTTCAAAGATATATGTGAAAATCTGTTATTGAAAAATAACTGTTGAACTGTTAGCTGGCAAATAGCCCAGAAAAAGCATTATTAAAAACTAAATTTAATAAAGATGTCTGGAATCATGGCTTTAGTAGAAGGCTTCATTTAAAGTATTTTGTGTGACCAGTATGATAGAGTAGTGCTCTCATGTAGCACCAGATATGTGTACACGTATATCTGGGTATCTGAAGAGGAGGAAGAAGAAAATAATGAACTGTTTACTATGTTAGTACTCTGTTGTGATTCTCTGTGAGGACTCTGTCATTGCTACTGAGCTGAGAGTGAAGTCTGAATAGTGAAAAGATTATTTTTTTCAGTGGAAATAACCCTGAATATCAAGGCCCTGAAAGATACTGAAGTCGCTTTTTGGTCTTGCAAGCACATAAGTCTACGAGAGCAGCTGTGCTTGGGCCTTATCCAACACAGTTCACAGGGATCAGTCAAGAGTGTCTCTAAGGCTGGAGATGCAAGTGGCGGGGGAGCAGTTTCGTCTAAATCTCAGAGATCAAAGGAGTTCAGAATAGAAAGTTTTTCCTAATTCCTGGAAGGAGATAAACGGGAAGCACAAGGAGTAGTTTAGGAGTCTGTTTTGTAACACTTAACTCAGCCATAACCTCATTAATGTTCTTGGTTTGGATCCAATTATACATAAGTGCGCTTTGGAGTTAAAATAATTTTGCAACTCCTTAAACTACTGATGTTGTAGGAGGAGAAACTTCTAAGATTTAATCTGTTCGTGTGGCACCCCGCATCTTTAATCTGTGCAGTTTGTATATGTGTATAGCTCCTGCCATTTCCTTCTTGGGATAAAGTCCGTGAGAAGGGCTTTCCTGTCCACCAGTGCATGCTTTCATGAGAGCTCTTTCATTTGTGCTTGAGTACATATCTCCCACTGAAGAAACTACTGGATATTTTGTAACGGGAAGTAATACAGAGGTTAAAATAAATGCTCTTAGCAGTTAGTGAGCCCAAAATAGATTGTACGTGTTTCTCTTGTGATAACTTCAGGAAGTGGGGTGATTCCCTCTTCCTCCCCCCTTTAATGTTTTTGGTGAATGCTGTGCTTGAGTGCTGAAATCTTCTTGCCATGAGGAGCAGGCAGTGTGGAGCAGGCTGCTCTGTATTTTCCTGGACCCTGACTTAAGAGGACCTGAAGTGAGCCCTAAGAAGAAATTGCATTCCTCAGCACATTGTCCTGCTTCCTACAAAAATTGCCAGTAAGGTGCCACTGAGGGTGGCTAACCACTAAAACTGGTTGTCCAGAGAGATCATGGAGTGGAGATAGTCTAAAACCTGGTCTGGATAAGGCTCAAGCAATCTGCTCTAAGCCAGGTAGCCTTTCTCTGAACTAGATGAGATCCAGCAGTTCCTTCCAGCTGGCTGTATGCTATGTTTTTGCATTACTGGAAGAGCATGGCTAGCTTTTGTCTGTCCCCAGAACACGTGGGAATAAAAGTGGTCTCAAAACATCTGAAAATGGCCTTGAGAAGTCTGAATAAAGACTTCAAAAGTTAGAGTACATAGAGAAGCATAGTGTAAGGAAGTAATTTTGCCCAAAGTCTCATAGCAGCAGGTCAGTGATAGTGCTGGGAAAGGATCATGAATCTCCTGACTGGCAGACTAGTGCCTTAGTAGCTGAAAGATTTCTGTCTTTAAACATGAAACTATCTCCTTTGCCTTCTCAACTATTTTCAGATCACTTGGCAACAGACTACTCTTACCCACTGACAGATCATATTGGCTTTTTTTTCTGTTTTTGCTTTTTTCTGTCATATTCATAGGGAGTTTTAGTACTAAAGAACAATCTAGTGCATTGATTTTCTTTTTTTAGGAAACCTAGAAAATCAGATCTGGAAAAGAATTTGGTGAAATAAAGACAAGAGCTGCAAAGGAAATTTCTGGAAAGTGATGTTATTCCCAGTTAGTTGCACAACAATTAATCTCTTATTTTTTAGGAGAGGAAAAGAGCAGAGAAAGCTGTACACTGAATCCAAGTTGGAATCTCTTTGTTTAAGAAAGAAAAATCATTTGAAAGCTTTTAAAAGTCTGTGAGCCGAAAAGAACACAAATCAGCATTTTAAAGAGTATCACGGAAGGAGTTAAGCTGTGAGTTAACATCTGTGTTTCAAATCCAAATGCTATGAACAAGGCACCATTCAGATCTTCAGTTATAAGTTATGCTGAATTTGTTATGCTGTGTCTGTTTGAATTTTGTTGAGAGGAGAAAAAGAAAATCATGTCAGATGAAAAAAGAATCATTACTCTTGTTTTGGTAGCTTGTTTTTTAAGTGATGAAGTAGGATTCTCTTTTTTTTGTCTAGCACTTATGCAGGTCATCTGCTAATTGTTAGCAGCTGTGGAGCCATGGAGTTGCATAAGCATAACTAAAAGTCAGTGGAGCCTTGCATCATTCAGCAGATCTATCCATTGGTTATTCTCCACAATAACAGATCAGTTTTGTAGCTCACTTGACACGAGTCTCTGAATGTTAAGAGGGCATCAGCAGGCATGGCAAGTTGGGAAATCCTTTAAGTCGTAGAAATCGGATAGGATAATGCATTATTTTATTGTTGCTACAACCTGTTGTCCAATTACACACGTGCATTGCTGCTCTGTGAAGAGGGCTGTGTGTCAGAGTAATGCCATGTAACAGCTGAGCCTGCCAGCTACATAAAGCTGATTTGTTTGGGCAGCTCTGCTTGGAAGATAGGTATGGGTGCTATGCCTGGCTGCAGTGGGAACAAGACATGTGTGAGTGCTCACAGATGTATCCCAAATTAGCTATGCTCAGTGATATGGCTGAATAAAGCAGTCTCTTTAAAGCATTAAAAAGGCCTCTTTACAATGGGAACATGTGTAGAGCTGAGAACTTGGAATTTCTTGGGAAGGGAAATACCTGCTGGGCACATGTGTGCTGGCAGGGGCAGCCCAAGGCTGGCAGGTCCAGCCTCTGCCCCCAGGTTTCTGGTACTGGCTCAGCACACCTCAGGATTTGGTTAGCTGTATGTGTTTCTTCCCACTGAACCTGAGGGTGTAGGGAACTTAATCACCTGTGGTTCTGACTTTTAAATTATAGAATATGTAATGAATTTTCTGATCCAGATGCTGTTTCTCTGGTCGTGTTCTAAGGCTGTCTTTTTTTTGCTGGTTTAAAGATCTCCATTGACAAGAGAGACTGTGAAAAGGTTAGTGTAATGTTATCAAATCTGCAAAATATGATCCTTAAAATATTTGTTCTGAGGAATTAAGAAAGTAAAGTAAGTTTCAACAGATAGTGTCTCTCTAGACCAGTCTGTGCACCCAGTGACTCAGACCTGTGCCCTGGCCCCTTTTTCAAGAACTGAAAGAGGAGTTTGCCTGAGTTTTCATTTTTTCCTCCAACTCTTTTTTTTTTTTTTTCTTCTCTTCTTTCTTTTCCCTTCCACCCCGTCTCCCCCTGCTTTTAGAGCAATGATAGGAATGGTTAAGTGAGAGCTGCTGTCTTACATTAGATTAGTGGTGTCTGCTATTTCTGCTGGGAACAACAGACAGTGCCTCATTAGTTCACCTCCCTGTCAGCTTCTGAAAATGGTGGGACCTTTAGCTGCCCTTAAATTATCCTGGTCCCTGGGGAAAGCTGTAGGTGCTTGGAGGCAACTTGCAGCTCCAGTTGAAGTAGTGCTCCAGAGCTGTAAGTGTGGCATTAATCAGGAACCTTCCTTTTATGAGTAGTCTAAACAGGATAGTAACTGTGTTTGTAACTGGCATCAGCTCAGTAGCTCTCTAACAGAGAGGCATGGGGGACAAAAGGTTTGGTGGGAAGGGAAGGACTGCTTATTCTCCCCCTCACTTTCTATCTGAGGAAATGTTCCTCAGCTAGTAATTCAAGGATACTTACTTTGGTCTTTTGGATCAATTTGACTTGCAGTTTGGCAAACATGCAGTGCTAAGCTCTACAGTCTTCTCTGCCATTTACCCCAGCTCATCAGTCTTCCCATGACCATCACATCAATCACTGCTCTCCTTGTGTCCTGATTTGCCCAACTTTGAGTGACCTACTTTGCTTAACGTATTTCCAAAACTGTTTTTCTGGGATGGAAATGCAACACAGAGAATTTTCATTCTTACTTTCACATTTGAAACTACTGAAAGCAGTTTTTAAAGAGTGTATTAAATGTAAACTGTAAAAGGTGCTTTATGTATGTTGTAAGTAAAGAAACCATTTGCTCACTATAAGAGTTTGCATGATTGAATGTAATGGTCTTTTAAAATGTATCTCTCTTTTGTCAAATGTTCCTTTGTGTTTTTCTTATGTCTTGTCTTTGATTTTAAGATCACTGAAATAGGGAATGCATTTGAGCAATGCCCAGTAGAATACATTTTCTATTCTAATGGGATTAAATGAAAAATCACATTAAAGCAATGTATGGTAAGGAAGCAATGCAAGTATGATCACTTCAGTGTTAGGGGGAATGCCATTTGTCTGAGGCCACAAAGGCAACACCTACCAGTATATCATCATCATTTCTCTCAGCAGGTTGTATTAGTCTGACGTGGTTTAAGAATACTACTTTGAAACCAAGAGAAAGATATGCGAAAAGATAAGAAATGAAAAAGAAAGATAGGAAAAGTGCAGCTTTTCCTATCAGTAGATCTTGAATGGTGTCCTGGAACCTGAAACTCTCAAATAGCAATAGACAGCCCTCAAACTTTGTTTAAATAGTAGGCAGAAGCAAACTATAAAGAAATCTCCCTTGGAACTTCCTCCTGTATTTTCAAATAAAAGTTCTGCATTTGATCTTAATACATGGTTTATGGAGGGACAGAAAAATTGTTTCATGGCACAATTTACTTTAAATAGATTATTCTTAGTTGAATTGACTAGTGTCCCTTGGGTGTAAATGAACAGCTCATGTTCTTACCTCATTTGGAATTAAAACTAAAGATGATGACAGTTTTCAAAGTGAAGCATCTTACTCTGAGGAGTTGCTGCATACTTATACTTGTACCCTTGTGTGGAACTAGAGCAATATTTATTTCCTCATTTATTGGTTATCCTTTTCCTAGCAGCTCTCTGCAGGATCAGTGTCTCCAGGTTTTATTATAGCTTTTTCTTTTTTTCATTTGTGCATCCTTAAAAAAGTGTGCATGCTGACTGGTGTCAAGAGGAAGACAAATTAACTTGAGCTGCTATAGGGAACTAGAAAATGAAGTGTTCCATAACTGACAAACAGCTTGAGATGACTGGACAAGTTCCCTCTTTATTCATCTCAAATGTGCCAGTTGTTTAGTAGAACATCTCTGATAATGTGAGTGAATTGCAGGGTAAAACCCAGTTGGATGTCATCATGTGCAGTACTTAAATGACAACACTGAGGGATTTTGTGCTTCCAAGGGAAAGAATTGTCATTGTTGTCTTCTGATTTGTGTTACTTGAGAAGTTCCCTGAGAAAGTTTCATTTTGGGAGGAATGACGGAGTTCTATAGTTGTTTATAGTAAGAGTGGTATATGACTGCTCTTTTTTGTTTAGACTGAAAGCTTTTATTCTTCTTAAAAATGTTTGTTTGCTATCTGCTCACTAATGGGCAAGACTGAGGAGGCATTAAAGGAACCATGGTAATTATACCGCATGATATATAATACCACAGCTTTTGCAGATTCCAGGACCTTTGCTCCAGGCCACCCATTGTGAGATGTGGATAGAAGCAAATGAAAATAGAAATGAAAAGCCTGCAAGAAGGGAAAATAAAATTAAAAAGTGTGGTTTTGCTTTCTTCCCTTCATATAGAGATAAAGAAATGTCCCACTGCTATTTCATATTGAGGCAAAGGTTTATGCCCTAGGAAGTGAGAACAGAGATCCACAAAAAAATCACTCTGGACTAGCAAAAAGTCTGGTAGGTGCAACCCTGGGTCCAGTCCTACCCTTGACGTAAAGCTGGTGCAAGATCAGTGCTGAGATGGGACCAGTGGAGCAGGATTGCTCCAGATGAGGTTAGGACAGCATTTCCCAGGACCTTCCTCTGGGCTATTGCCTGTTAGGCTTCTGAAGATGCTCCCTTTGTTCTCTGGTAGACACTGCTGGTTATTTTTGGAAATTAGCATCCTGAAGGCAGGATCACTCTTCTGCTCTAAAGCTCCAGTGCCTTTGACATCTTTCTTTTAAAGATTTGCAGGGTCACTGTGATGTGATTGCACTGGGGAGGAAAAAACCTAGATTATCTGCAGGCATGTGTGGTGTATAAACCTCAGTTCTATCCAGTGACGCTGTCACAAATTGCAGTCTCAGTTTCCAGGTCCTGGTTTCTTCACTTCACAATGGAGCATATGACCCCTAGTATCACTGTCATTTTCTGTAATGTGCGTTGGTTCAGGATCTCGGACCCTGTCATTAAGGAATACTGTGCGGTATAGGACAAGTATAAAATGAGGAAATTTTTAAATAGTTCTTAAGGGTATAATTATGGGAATTAGTCTCATGGACAGTCAAGGGTCTTGAAAACTAGAATTTCCCAAAATGATGTGAGGTGCTGGCTTTGGCATTAGAAGTTGAGAGAACAGTCCTTGTCCCATTTAGCAGCAAAAAGCACAAAGTTAAATGTCACAAAGTTTACTTAAATCCAAACTAGTAACACCATCAAACCTCAAATAGGTATATACAGCCTTTATCACAGCTGGTGTGGCTGAGCCCCTGCTGGCACCATGGAGCTAGAGGGAAACAGGTGAAGAAACACCTTTAGACTCCTGCTGTGTGTGGGGATGCTTTGAGGCATTGCTGATGAGAGCTGGAGAGTATCAGCTCTCAGTTCATCCTCCGTAAGGAACTGTGCTGGGTCTGCTGGGACTTGGCCCACAGACCAACTGGAACTGTTGGGCTCTAATAAAATGCCTATGACTCATTTTCTCTCCTACCCCAAGGGGCCTGTGCTTGTAGTCTTCCTCTTATTCTGGGGCAGCTGTAATTTTTCAGGCTAAGCAGGAGGGGTTTTGGAGGTCCTTGCTGTTTTCCTCCATGCTGTTCTCTTAGGTCACTGCTGTGGTGCAGCCTCTTGGGAGAGCCGGCTGCCTTTGCTGAATGGTCTAGAAATTGGACTGCAAGGTGTTTCTGCTCTGTTAGCAGCACTTGCTTCAAACTACACAGTCAGGGGTTTCTGTTGTGCATGGGTAACACCTTTGGAGCCATATACTTTAATTTTTCTGTTCTCTACTGGGTACTTGGCCTTTTGCTAGTGGGAGAGGAAAGGAGAAACAAAACACATGTAGAGTGGGACTGCAGACAGATGATTGCAAGTTCCATTATAGTTGTGTGTCAAACTTAGGCTAATGAGGGAGACGTGTTACCAAGCTGTTTCGAGCCTGAATATCATACTGTGGCCTCCACTTTCAAACTCAACCTGCATGTTTGGGTTATCCTCATTGTCAGTTCCCAAGCATGTTATGGGAGCTTGCATACAGAAGGCATGAGAAGCCCAGCTCCTTTTATTTGTCTAGCTGTGGAAACAGCAGGATATTCCCATAGCCTTTTGAGGTAGAGGTGTTGCTTTATCTTGTGAGTGCAGTCTTCTGATGACTGACTCAGTTTCAGGAGCTGATGAAACTAGGTTTTGATGAATGGAGGGCACTTGATTTCTAAATCAGCAGTTTGTCTCTAGGCCAGGTGAGCTGTGACTAAACATTGATTTCTGTCAGGCTTAGTGTAGTCTTGGGTGTAGTGAGTTGGTAATGCCAGGTCTGCAAGACAAGTTCCTGCTCAAAATGGCATTGAATTACTTCCATGCTGAAAGCCATCATGAAGTAGTCAGATTGTCAACAAGGTTGGAAACTGTTCCCTGACGGATTATGAGTGACCCTTTCAGACCAGGGCCACCACTTGGCATAGTGGTGTGAGCAGTCTCACTTGGATGTGTCCCATGTAGCTACCCCTCAAGTGTGAGTGAGATGTAGGATTTCACAACAGGGATGGATTATTTTCACTGTCTAAGGGAACAGAAAACATTGGTCTCCAAGGTTGATTTGGATGCTTTTCATGAATTCTGCAATTCTGTCACTTTTTTAACTACTGCTCTTCTAATTCATAGTAATTGCATAGATAATTAAATGAGAATGTGGTATACAGTGTATACAGATTCATATGCTGAACCTCCTGTTCGCCTGTATATTCTTGGAAGAATAAAGCTGTCTACATTTATGAAACAAAAACACATTATTTGATCTTGCACATGACCTGATCTTGCTCACTTTACTTAAGCACAGTTCAAATCGTTATAGCATTGCTGGCACTCGTACCTAACCAAAGAATAAAAGATCTCATCTATTATACAGCAGAGAAACTAATTCTCTTTTATAATCATCCAGCAAGTATGTACAGACTCCTATCTGAGGCTATATTTGGTATCCAGTTATTCCTGATGTGGACTATACCACCCATGGGAAGAATGCAAGAAATGGACTAAAGTTCACAAAGATTGGGACTTACTCTCCCTTTGAAAAAAATTAAAGGGCATGAGCTTTGGATAGAAGATTGAGAAAGTAAAGGGGAAGTAAACTAAGCAGCAGTAACAGCTTGTGTCAGATGAAGAATTGCTCTTTCCAATGAATATTGTTTGTGTTGTTTTAATACATACACAATATTTATGTAGCTTTAAAATGTTGTGGTAGGTCATGATGTCTAAGGTGTAGATTTGTTTAGCTTTATTTGCATGTACATACATGTATCTGTGTACATGTATATGTACACAAATTCTGATGGGAAATTTGAATATAAAATCTGACTCAGATTCAAGTGCGATCTTTTAAAAACAATTGATGTTTTCTACTGAAATAACCATGTATATAAAAATTCTTCAACTATTCATATCTGAATCTTAAACTTTCAGACTCATGTGAATAGCTGAAGACAAGTTTCTCAGTAATAGATATCTTTTAATTTAGCCATCATAGCATGCTCATGTATTGAAAAAAGATCCTTGAAGCCTAAGCATGCCATTAGCAAAGTATAACAAACACTGCTCTAGGAAAATATCTAAGCAGATTTTACTGGGCAAAAAGTATTGAAAATACCTTTTGGAAAAATAGCACATGTTATTTTTTATATTGGTGGACCTGCTGAGTAATCTCGTATACTTTGATAGGATCAAAGAGAAACTGTGTCTCAAGCTTATTGTATAAAAAAGCTACCAAGTAAGAAATTAGGTTTTATGTGAAAATACATATTGAAAACAACAACCAGTGCTATTCCTGTTAATAAAACTTCCTTTTTAGTTCTTGAAAACATATTAAGGTTATTAGAAAGATCTGTAATGGTATGAAGGGACTTCCACAAAAATAGTTCTCCTTTTAAAAACATATCTTACAATATGCGTATATATATATGTAAAATAATATGTATGCAATGCAGAAATCTTCTTTGGGAGTCTGTTAATGTTTGTGTTATAGGAGCAGGGAGGACAAGTAACTTTGAGAGCAAGGTTTATCAGTTCAGCAGTTTTCACTCAAAGCAAGAAATACATGGGCCATTCTAGACATAGTACATTTTCTTAGGAATGGCTTTTATTTATGTGGCTGTCCTCTGAAAGGGTCATCTGTGGCTAAAATCAAGGATGAAAGCTGAAAATGTAATGTCTCGTACTCATACTGCTGTGTAAAGGGTTTTGTCCCGGAATTTGTTGGGTTTTGGTTTTTCCCTGGTTTCAGACAGGACTGGGACAGTGTGAAAACTCTTCATTTTCCACATACACATGACTACAGAGGGGAAATCTGCCAGAATATTTTTGTCCATCAGCTTGTGTTCACATCCTGGATAAAGGACAAAATAGATTCTCTGTTTTATCTGGTATGATTTTTCTATCCCCAAGGAATGTGTTAATATTTCATAATTTTGAAGAAATGTAGCGGGTAACATTAAATATTTACATCACTCCAAAGTCACACAGATGCCACCAGGATACCTAGCTCTACATCACACATGCTCTAATTCACCCCAAACACCCACTGTTTACTAATCTTCAGCCCCCGTCTGTGCCGATAATGAGAAAGAGGAAATGGAAACAGCAGGGATTATATGCTACTGAGAAGTCCCAGTTTCCATGCCTGGTTGTAATTCTTTCAACAAACTTGCCGACTGTGCTCCTGCTTTGAAGTTTGAACACCTCGGTATTAGTGCTTGGCTCTGGTGATTTGGCTAACAGATTTGGGGTTGGTTGATTTATTTGTAGTTGCCCATTAGCAGTTCCACATGACGGCTTACTCTGGCTGCTCCAAGTCAGGAGCAGCACAGATGGTTTTGCCTGAGCACTGACATGCTAATTTTTCATGTTTGCTGGTGATATGTACCAAATAGAAAACAGTTCCCACACTCTTCACTATTGTGTGTGTGTCTGTATGGTCACAGCCATATTGGTGAAGGTGGTGAATTTTCATGTAATGCATAAGTAGGGCCATTTTTATAAGGCAGGAGGCATGTTTTGAATGCTAGGTTTTAGCTTGCTCTGTTAGCCTGGATCACCATGTCCAGTATACTCAGATGTATGGATGGAGGGTAGTGCAAGTTTCTAATCTAAACCAAGTACCTCGGAGCCTGTGATTGCCTTTTTATCCCCATAGCACAGGACAAGCATATCATTTGTGTAAATAGCTTTACAGCAGTGTCTATTAACATCCTTGTGTAGCTTGTCTGTTAGGCCACTGTGCAGCTTGTTATTGCTGCTAGGGTGGTCCTTAATTCATAAATCAAATGCTATTTGATCTCATGGCAAGTGAGGGAAGTCAATTTACGGTTTTAAAAACAATTTATGCCATCTGCACAGTTACTAGCACATGTCTCCATTAAGTACCCACATGTACATAAAGGAGAGCTTCAGGTATGCTTTCCACTTAGAAGCTGAAGAGAGGGTTTTGTCTTGTGTATATATGTATGTAAGATATAGCATTCGTTGCAAGTTGTTGGCTTACACAAGATTACTGCCAAAAGCCCCCATTAAAGCTTTGCTCCATTGGAATGTGCCAGCCAACAGATTGCTCGTTTGTGACAAGGATGGAGAAATAAGTAGTTCGTTCACAGAAGACAGAATTTATCAGTCTTCACATGTTTCCCTTTGTGTCTTAATGGTCCATAGTCAGAGCTGACTGATGCTCTGATGTCTGTGGTGACTCAGCAAACCCTGCTGTGTGAGACACGGTGGGTCTCCCTGGTGTCACACAGCTGCCTCTGCTATCCCTGCAGTGTCTTCTCCATGGCCCCACTGAAAGGCATGCTGAGGTGCTGGTGCACTCTGAACTTGGCTGAAGGGAGGCTGTTTTCCTTGGGCACAGATTAAAAGTGACTTGGAGACTGCTGTGAGTTACCTGCTGGGTGAACAAATTCTTCCCATCTTGAACAACCCCAAGTATCTGGGGGATATAAAAGTACATTTGCCCCACCAGCAACTCTAAGCACAGCTTTGGCACAGTCCAATATATGTGACTAGATCCTCACGCAGAGGTTGACACATTAAAAGTGACTTTGTAAATGTAGCCCCTTCTTAAAATGGAGAGAAATAACCCATCTCTTGTGAGGGATCCCAGTTGTCTGGAAGCCCCTGTGGGAGCAGCTGGGGGAGGACAAAGAGGCAGTGTGCTGAGAGCAAACATGGCCACTTCCTGAACTCTTCAACTTCCCCTCAGTGCCTCTGAAGCTCTGGGTCTGGCGTAGCGTGTCTCTGCACGCTTACCGAGGGGAAAATGCTTAAGCTGCATGAGCCTCACAGTGCTCTCAAGTGTCTTCCAGTGCAAATAATACCTTGGCCATTTGGCCCAGAACCTTCAGTGGGGGCAGAGCAGGTGCATCTGCAGACATGTGTTTGCACATGCACTCCTACTACAGCTGCAGGAGCTCAGTGTGTGTGTGTGTGTGCTCTAAACGTGCTATATGCAAAAGCATCCATTTTGTTGACTAGTTTGTGGGCTTTTTTCAGCCATGCACGTGTTTCCTTTTGTGTGGGTATCCTTTGCATGTTTATGCATAAAATACTTACATCCTTTACAAGCTGGGTGTGACTTGTTCAATACTTAGCTGCTGCTCTGTGAAATTCTGTAGTTGCTGCCTCCTTGCCAGATGTCACTACTCCCACATCTCTGTGGGATCCTCAAAACCATTGCCACTCCATTTTCAATGGGATTAGCCAGATTATTTTAACCCACTGATAAAAATTACTGGAGCTAGTTTGGCTAGTTTGATAGTAGTAAACTATCAAGTGGTGGTAGGATGCCCAGAGGCAGCAGATGGAAATGTAATCCCTGGCTGGTGGTCACCAGGAGGTGGCTCACAATACCGATGTCTTCATCTGGCACAGTTTAATTTAAAAGATGACATTTTAGTGGAAACCTCTTAATTCATGTAGAAATTACATAGAATGCACAGCTCATGGACAAATAAGCAGCTCTCATTGGCTTGCTCTGGGTCTTACTGTAGCTGTGGTTTTGTGTTACAGCCTGGGCAGTGACTTTCTGCTAGCACTTGTCCCCTCGTACCTGGGAGAGGAGAAAAAGAAAAAAAACAGAACAATTAATCACCTTTTGACCACTAGATCAGTTCCTCAATGTGGTCCATGGCACAGACTGAGGAACCACTGTGCCAACACACCTGAGATACATGTGGGGTGCAGTGGGAGAACTGAATGGTGGTGGCAGGACAGCCATGAATGAGTGTTGGTGTCAAAAGCTTTGCATCCTAAATGTACAGCATCACTGTCTGTTCACTCTCTTCCTACAATCAGGGTTTTTGCATTCATGCTTAGGTGCCGCTAAACCCAATCTGTGCCTCAGCACAGATGTTTGCAGTCAGTCTATAAGAGAACCTCTCTTGTAACCCACTGCCTTCACACAGTCCTCACCCGGCTGATCAGTCCCCTGGGCACTGGCAGTTGTTATTTCAGCTCCCACTAAAGAAAGGCATGTTTAAATTATCTCCATCCCTTCCTAACTTAAGAGTGTTTAATATGTTCCACAAAGAGCATCTTCCAGCAGAGCAGTATCTCCTTGCTGAGCATGGTAAGACCATTCTGCCTCTCCTCTGACATAGCAGTCTTCAAACTTTATCTCCAGCCTCTGTCAGTACTTCTGGTGTTGGTACCACTTTGGACTAGATTGTCTTTCCAAAATTCATGTCAATATCAAAAAATTATGATAAAGCACCACTTATTAATTAGTCCTGTAAACATACTTCTCTAATCCAGGACATTATTGTCCTTCCTTTTGTGATATATGTTTGACCTGTTTGTCCCAGCACTAGGTAACAATATATGGATGTACTCTGCTACAACCGAGAACCCCTACTCTTTTGAAGACACAAACTACTTTTCATAGGACTCAAACTTCTGTTTGCCATATTCAAATGAAAATATTTCTGAAAATTGCTGATAACTGCATCTGTTTGAATTCATCAATTCATTACCACTATGAAAATATTATAAGCAAATATCCTTTAACTGAAATTTCCCACGCCTGCAGTGTAATTACATTCTCTGCTATTGCATTTTGTTTCCTCTTTAAAAGAAGGAGGGGGGGACACTGAGCATACTGTAACAGAATCGCATTCAGCATTTATTATTAATATAAAGAAATAGTATAAAAAGGTCCACTGAATCATGGAGTGACAGTAGACAGAAGGCAGTAGAGGAAGTCTCTCTGGCTATGCAAAAATGCCAGTGGTTCAACATTAGATCAGAAATGTCTTAAACATGTTGTGAGGGACAGTTAGTTGTTTCATCTGATTTTAAAACGTGAGTCTAGCAAGGTGCGGTGAGGAAGTGTGGTGTCACATGCCACTCTACAGGAAACGGGACTGAAGTTGCTGGGGAAGTTCAGAACTGGGTGACCTCCAACGGATTCAAATAGCACAGGTTAGTTCTCTTAAAACATCTTTTTAACCATCCTACACGCGTTCTTCATGCATATTTTCACTGATATTTGGCAGCGGTGGATAAGGAGTGGTCCATGTGGCAATTGTGTTAGCAGGTAGTAAGCAACATGGGCTTTCAGAGCAGAACTGTACAGGGCAAAAGTAGGAAGCTCCTCTGAGTTAGCTTGATTTGTGAGAAGCTTGGAGCCTGCCTTGCAGTACAACAACAGTGTGGACCTGAGTCACATTAGAAGTGTGAATGAAATCTCCTCTACTTGTTAAGACTTTTGTGTAAGTATAAAATCTGAATGTTTAATGGAAGTGTGCAGTGCTTATAAATATCGGAAAGCACTTTTTTAAAAGAAGGAGAAAACCATTTACTATAGTGAAAACTTCACTTTCTTTGTTTTGGCTGTACCAAGTAGCTGTTCTCTTTGATTTTACTGGTGTCGTCTTTAGTACATTTTTCTCTCATTCCTGGTGATTTCTGTTGAGGAATTCCATCACAGCTTTTCTGTGCTGGAGGGTTTTGACTTGGACTCTGTATCAGGAATAAAATGAAACTAGGTTGATGTTGGAGAACCTGGGAGCTCTCAGAAGGAGACTGTTTAATAGGGTGTATGTTTTGTGCTCCTGCGCAAAAATATAATTGTTACATTTAAGTTACTATGTAGTTGTGTTTAATTAAAAGGATAAATGCAAAGTTGGAGTGAAAGTTACAAAAAAACAACCTTCAAAATGATAAAATGTAGAATATAGTAGTAACACTGCACGGTTCAGAACTGAAACTAAATCCCGGCGTGGGGCCCACGTGGTGCTGGGAAAGGTGAGGAGGGGAGGAGGCGATGGGCACACGGGGCTGGGGCAGAGGCCTCCCCTGCTCACCAGGCAGGGTCACAGCCGGGGGGGCAGAGGGGCTTGTGTGGTGGCAGTGACCCAGCACAAAATGCAGCTGCTGGGGTGACAGTGCTGTAAGAAGGGCATGACAGACATTAAAATCAGAGATTTGTGTCAGGCACGTATTCCTAAAACTGCACATACTTCTTTGCAAGTATTTTTAAGCCTATTTCCCTGATTATGTAGATGACTAAGTTGCACAGCTCTCTCACCCTCACCTGTAGCATTCATCCCGGTCTCAGTGTAGAACCAGCTGTGTAAGATGAACGCAGTGGCTCCAGATGGACCGAGGTGGATGCGCAGGGAAGCACTTGCCTCCTGCACATGGAGGTGGATGCTGTGTCTGGCCCTGCTGCAGGGCACTGAGGGTCTTGGGAATAGCGGGGCTCTTTCTGGGCAGTTAACAGCTCTGTGGCTTAGCCGAGCAGAGCTTGCTCTCACGTTTCAAGCTTTGGAGTTTTACATGCAGAGGAGGCTTTGGCCTTAGCTGTGCTTCTCTGCTTCTGTAAAACCAGCAAGTTTTCAGAGAGCCAAAGTCCTGCCCTAAATCAGCCTTTCTGATGTATGAGGGTTTGTAGCCTTTACCAGAGCACTGTTTAACTAGGAATGTGATTTAAAAGCAATTTAGTAAAATCTCACTGTAGACATTTTCTTTTCAGCCTAATCCTGTCTTATAATGGCTCATCTCAAATAGATTAGGAGTTGTTTTAAGCTAAATATAACGGCTTGTAAATAATATATTTGACTCAGTGGCTTGTGCCAGGCATTTGAAATTGATTTAAAAAATAAACTGATACACTTCCCTAAATAAATAAACCCTAACACTTCTACTCTGCTACCAGAAGTGAAGACAGGGAACCAGGATTGAAAGAGCAGGAGAGGTTGTTGGAGAGGGGAGATTTCTGAGTGGGCCCTTTCCACCAGCTTGTATTACAAAAACCAGGGAGAGAATGTTTCTTCCTCTAACAAATTAAAAAGGAAATCTGCAAAAAGAGGAAAAGGAATAAAGAGTACAGACTAAACAAAATGAAATAAATATGCATTGGAATGAGAGAGAAGGAAACCAAAAAAAAAGAAAATAGTAAAAAATGGAACCAGATGGGGACAAATTCTGTGCTCAGGGAAAAAATGCTTCTCTTCTGCTGAACTTCAGAAGGAAGAGAGACTGCATGTGTTTGTGTGTATTCATAGCATCTATGCTTTTCTCCTATGGAAGAAAAATTTATTTTTCTGTATTTTTTTTTAAATTTTCGTGTTTATTTCCCTTGGGTAGTGTTAGTGTAGAAGTTTGTAGGTTTGGGAGAACTTCAAAGTTAGATGAAAGCACATTAAAGAATCCTTAATTCTGCAAATAAACAGAATAAACCACTCAATGCCACCTTAATCACTGGCCAGTTTTGCTCCCGAAAAACTACTCAGCTGCATTGCTCTGTTGACCTCGTGTCCACTGTGCACTTGGATCCACATCCACAGTATTTTACTCTCTGTAAGGGCAAAAGTAGGAGTTAATATGTGCAACACCAACTAATGCAATCTGAACTGCACAGACTGGCTTCAGAGTTTATAACAGGATCTCCTTGTGGGTTTCATTTCTCCACATAGTGTATGCAAAGGTTTCATGGCAAGGAGGGACTGGAGTCTTGAGACTGACTTCTAAATAGAAATAAATCTGTAAAATGCTGGATGGTTACTGTTCTTTTATTTTAAAATGTCTGGATTGTTAAAGGTATTTTGTTATTCTTATGCTAAATACATAAAATGGACAAGTGTATCTTTTGCTGGGACATTATTTGCAGCACATCTCTGTCACATCTTGCTGGCTGTTCCCTCTCCCTTCCTTGCCCTCACACATGAATGCAAGTTCTGCAAATAATTTATGTAATTAGCTGTTAAAAACATCTAGACATTGAAGAAGGTTAATTTTACTTTTGTTTAATTGATTTGTTTCAGCTTTTGCATGCATTTTTCTCTAGCCTAAACTATAGAAACCTCCTTTTCACAAAGCTAGTTGTTGAACCATGTCTGTTACAAGGAACAACTGTAGTAGTGGATAACTCTGTTCAGTCCTACCATCATATCCATCTACTGGTTTTTATGCTTTTCTGTTTTCACCATTTATACTGGTTTTTACTATGCTTTGCTGGAGTTGGGGGAATTATCTTAAAATTCTTTGAGAACAAATTGGATCCTTTATCCTCAGAGACTGATATGGAGAGCACAACCAGTGTGTTTTCCTGTTCTGATTCCTATTTAGAAGGAGGGGACACTCTTCTTCACACACTGCCAGTGTCTCATGCAGAATTTCAACTTAAAGGAAATGCATAATAGATGTGTACCCAGACTCTGTAATCCCAAATGGTTCACAGTTAATAGTTCTTTTCTTTTCTTCCTTGCAGGAGTGTGCAACCTGGGAAATGTTATTGCGATTTAATTAACTTCAGAAAGTGTATTCTGGACTGAGCTGACCAGGCCTCCTGTTGTGTGAAAGCATCTCTCCTGCTGCTGACCAGGTACAGAATCTATGGGGTTTGCAGCAAGAGTGGGTAGAAATGGTGTGAGCAGCAGTACAGGGAAACAGCTCTGGTGTGTGTCATTCCTGGCCTGTAAGAGTCAGAAGGCACAGAGCCATCTCATGTTTTAGATTGCAGTGTTACAATGTAGGAGTCATTCTTTTCCAGGGCAGGATTAATGGCAGTACCAGTTTGCTGGCATCCTCTGATGTGACATACCTTTCCTAGTGACAGATTTAGGTGCCTTAGGTTTCTTCAAATTTTGTGCCAAATCCAAAAGCTTTTAACATGTGCAGTGAATTGTTGGTTTTTTGTTTGTTTTTTTTTTTATTCCAGTAGCACAAGGCTAACAGTGAAGGGATTTAACAATTGGCAAGTAAGTCAGGAGACTTAAGGTATGATATGACCAGGCAGTGTTAATTTGGAGTTGTCCTCACTTAGAGCAGATGATGTTGCACTTGAAAACTGCACAGTGAAGCCTGCAGTGTTTACAGTGTGGTGCTAATGAGCAGTAATAGTATGAAAAGGTTCACTGAGACATACAGTTAATAAAAAAGGAAGAAAGATCAGTGAGTTTACTTTTTTTCCCACTGAAGGCGAAGCTCCATCAGAAAGTATGTGCTATAAGTAGCCTGCAACATGCTGACCTAGAGCTGGTACAATCCAGCAGATCAAGTATTATTTCCTATCTCAAATGCCCCAACTGTGGCTTCTTTAGTGGGCCAGGCAGAAACTGATGCTGGGAGGGTCCCAGAGGCACTTGGGATTTTGGTTTTCTGTAGACTTGAGCACAAAACCATTCAGGGTTTCTCCTTGATAAGGTCTTTAGCTGGTCCATGTGGATTGATGCTTTGGTGTGGTTTCAGCAGTGAACTTGCTTTGGAAACCACAGTCTGAACAAATCTGGGTGCCAGGCTTGAGAGATGAGAGAGGGAAGAGTTAGCCCTAGGAACAGAAATGTTTCACTTCATTTGTGGATCCACAACTCTTATCAGGCATGATGGACTGCTACTAGATGAGGATTGGTGCAAAGACTATAATTTGGAGAGTTATTTCCATAGGACCAAAATGGAGGGTACTACTGTGTGGTCAGTAGTCAAACATACCTGTTTGGACATCGCTGGTGGGAAAGGGTGGCCTGTTTGGAGGAAGGAGACATGCAGATAGGGAAAATATGAGTATTTTTAAATTGATGTATTTTATTTCAAATTAGTAAATTGGATGCTGCAAAAAAATTTATAACGCAATAGTGAGATAAAGATGGTGAATTGTCACCCTCACCCATTTCACATATGATATGGGATTCTGGAACATCCAAAGAACAGCAGTAATGATGACAGACAGCACAAATACAGCCTATGAAGAAAGACAGGAAATATGAGTGCTTAGCCTAAAGAGGAGAGGATCAAAGATGTGTAAACAGTTTTCAAATAGCCATGAAGAGGAAAGGAATAAATTCTTCTACATAAGATGAGAAATAGTAAATGAAATCACAGCAAAGGAGGTCTAACTTAAGTACTGGGAAAACCTTTATTAGCTGTTAGGCTAATGAGGTAGATGACTGAGGGATATTGTAGAATTTCCATCAGGGGAGATTTTTAGAGAAAAAAAAAATAGATTAATACCTGCCAGGAGTGATATAATTCATAGTGACTCAGTGGAAGAGTAGATGCCTTCTTCCAGCCCTGCTGTCTTTTGTTCAGGTTTTCAGTCTCATTGACAGTGACTGAATTTTTCTGATTATTGATGAAAGCTGAATAGTTACTGCCTTTAACATTTCCACATGTACAGTACAGTATATCCCACACTCCTCTTTTCACAGAGGGAAGGTAAAATTCTGTTTCTAAGTTTCCTGAGGAGATTTTGCTCTTGTAATTTAGGATGAACAGATAAAACTAGTGCCTTATACTCTGCACTGTGGAAAAGTGTTGATGTATCCTTACCAGTTGGCAAGGTAACAGCCAGGTCTGTTGCTGGTGTAAGAGAGAGACCTGAAAAGGCAAGCTCTGCTGCTTTCTCAGGTGAACAGTTGTGGGAAGCCAGAAAACTGCTCATTTTTAGCACAGATCTTAAACCTCTGGTACTAATAGCAAACTTCAAATTTACACTGGCTGCTCAAAACCAGCTTGGTTTGTGTTGAACAGCATTTTCTAACAGCAAGGTTTGATGGATCAGGGCTCACCTGAAGAAGCATTTGGCTGCAGAGTTCACGCTTTGTTCACAGAGCAGCCCTGGTGCTTCTGTACCCCTTCTGTGCAGAAGCAGGGCTTTTTCTCTGTGTGGTGATGCCTGGACTGACACTCCCTGTAAACCAGCCTGCCATGAGTCTGCCTATTCACACAGACCTTGGCAGATATAGAAGAAAACAATGATCCTTGTATAATCATTTTTTTTCAGGACTACCAGTCATCAGGGCTGCAGTTTAAGAGAGAAAATAGACTTCAGGAGCATAAAAATGTCTTATGACCCAATAAATCAATACAAAACTTCCTTTCAGCTGTGGGTTTGATCCAGATATTACAACTCTCTGAGTCTGGAAACAGTTTTCTTTTTATCTGGAAGCTTGTGGCCTCAGATTTGAAGCGGCTCTTAACTCTCCATTTAATTACAAATTCTGGTTTTAAAAGCAGAGGTGTTGGGAGTCATATTTCAGTCTTCCATATGCTAAACTTAGCCTTCAGATTTTCTGAAAATAAACCCAGTTTGGTTTTGCCCATGCAAGCTAACCAAATCGTTCAGCCAGTCTGATCAGGGGTTTGGCCGTATTTACAGGACTTGGCAGATGTGATGCTAACTTTAGCTAAAAAGTTAAAAGAGTGTGACAGCCACTCTTATTACAAATAAATTAAAGGGGAAATTGGTTGCCACCCTCCAATACCTGCTATTTCAGGGCACCTGCACGAGGACTCTAGCCTGCTGTGACCAATTTGTTTTCTTGTCTGAGCTTCTGGTAGACTGGCATTAGCAAGGACAAATTTGAGCAATCCTGTGGAGTAAGAGGACTTGTTGAATGTCCTAAAGAGGAAATGCAAATGTTGAATGATGTCAAGCAGCTGCTTTTGGTTTTGTGGGTATGTTTTCGTGGCAGCGGTATGCCATACATACTTTTTTTTTTTAGCTTGAACTACACCAAACTACTACATTTATGCAGAAAGTTGCATTTGGAATACCAGCAGGAGCTCAGCTAGACCTGCTGTCTTGAATGGCTTGGGCTTCCAGTGAGGTCCTGCACAGGGTGTGTCAGGCTGCCTCAGAGCTGCCAGCTAACACCAAGGCGCAATGCTGGCTGGACACCACTTCCAAAAAACTGATAAGAACCAGGAGCTGCTGCTGACCTCAGAGCAGCTGGTTAGTGCACCTTGTGTGTCCTCAAGCAATGGCTTGCAGCTCCTACAGAGTTCAGGCAAGATGCTTGTGCCTAGCATGTCTCCCTGGGTCTGACCTACACAGTCAGCTAGACCTCCTGTGGGATGTCACTACTGCTGCCTGGGCCCCCAGTAAACTCATGCCCTCCAGGGCAGGCACCCCCATGACACACTGCCTTTGACTACACCTACTACATAGAAACATTTGGTTGTCAAGGTTGTTGAAAACAGATACATAAATATTTAAAATAAAATGCAGATAACTGTATGGAACTACTTGGTTTTTGCTCACCATGACTTGGGCAAATGCTCTCTTTTAGTGTGTGTTGAGTCAACTAGTTTCACAAGTAGAAGGTGGAGAGGTGCTGTATGTTTCCAGCCTGGGTGGCTGCAGTAGGCAGTGTGGCTGTGCTGTTTCCCCTCTTTGTGTAGGGGAAAATCAACTAGCTCTTGTCCTAAGCTGTGAAAGACTTTGCCCTGCCTATTTTTTTGGCAGAATCCATTAATAATCATTCTTTCCATCTTCTCTTCTTTGCTCACTAGCTAAGTACTTGCCATGTGCAGCTGTAAAAAGTTGTTTCCAAAGAGCAATAAATTGGAGCAAAAATTTCTGGAATCAGAGATGTGGAGGAAAGCAGAAGGGCGTTTTCAGTTTGGTATCCTTGGTTGCTTTTTGTTTGATTTGTGCCATGCATTAAACTAGAGCCCTTTACAGGACTGTGGGCCCCCTTGGTTGTTTGCATCTGGGTCCTCCCTGTCTTAGCTCTAGTAGCACTGACCTGCCTCGTGCATCCCAGGACCAGGGGTAATCCAGGTATCAGGAGTCAGTAGGAGAGCCCTGTGTTAGGTCAGCAGCACCATGTCAGTACATTAAGGAAAGTAAGAACACATAAGCATCTAGCAGTTGGAGTTAGATACCTACATTGGAAAACTTAGTTTGGGTATCAAAGTTATGGATTGCAGTTATAGTTTTTGGGAGATTTTTATTAAAGATATTTTCTAATTAAAACCATCAATTTACCAAAAACTTCTTTTTTTCCCCCTAAGATCAAAAGTTAATTTGGCACATAATTTAAATTTCATAAATTAGAAAATTCTAAAATGAGTTTTTAAAAGCAATTTAGAATACCTGAAGCAAAATACAGGATCTGCTGAAATTTGCACTTCTAACAACAAAAAGTTTGGGTTGTTTTTTTAATTCCTGATTAAGATATAAATCTTTTCATGTCCCAAATTTTGACAGGACATAAAATTAGTTTCCCACTCTCTCTGGATTTTTTTTCCCCAAAACCCACATTATTAAACACACACAAATTTTAGTGCCTCTCTGGGTAGATCAAGGAATTCAAATTCCTACACTGTCTTTCATGTAATATTAAAATTGCTTTGAGTTTGAAAGAATCACAGAGTGATGCAAAACCGAACTTGTACCTTGCCGTCTATTAGATAACTGCCAAAACAAGTAGATAAGTGTTTTTCATAAATTATAATTTCAGTAGTTATCTTTACTTATAGGGCTTCCAGCTGGACAATGAAAATTTTAGATCAAGGGACAACTTAACTGTGTGCCCTTACTGTAGGTGTTTAAATTGGCATCATCTGCTGCAGGTGTGTATCGTGTGCTCAGGTGCACATGTGCAAATTTCATGGTTCCAATACCAATGCTTGAGTCTTCAGCTAAAGACCCAGATGTATAATCTGAACCCTCTGTTTCAATGTTATCTCACATATATGACATAAATACCTGTATTGCAAAACTATCAAGTCCTGCTGCAAAAGTAGATGAAACAATTTGTGTAAAAATGGCTTTACAAAGCTATTTTGAGTTGAATCTTTATTGTAGCTCTACAAATGAAACAAGGTGTAATTGTGATTGGTCAGTTCTCTGATCTCTGGCTTATAATGGTATAAATATGAAAAATATTAGCATTGCCTGGATTTTGCTCTTTGGATTTTGTCAGCTTATTTATGAAATAATTAAAACATCTCTTAGCTGTACCTTTCTTTTCCAAGTGACTTTTGACATTTTTTCTTGCCAAAAAGCAGTGTTGGAAATACTTAACAGAAAAATTCATCCTTGTATTACTCAGGCTGTTTTCCAGATTGAACCAAATGGAAATTGCCAGTGATAGGAACAGCACATGAGTATTGCTGGTGACTTGCACACATGCAAACTCAGATGCTGAAGGCTAAGGTCTCTCCTGTTACATGTGGAGAGGTATTCAATGCACTGTGGGTTAGATGTTGACTGCTTTGCAAAGAGCCAAACCAAATCCAAACAGTGGAGGAAGAATTTCAGGTTTGTCTTTCCACCTCTGCAGCTGTGAATGGGAGTCAGAGATGGCAGCCACAAGGACGTTGGGCTCCTTGCCTGGGGATCTCTCTAAACACCAGTCCACTGGTTCCACAAGCCCCTGGCTTGGAAGTGACCTTCTGCAGGGCAGTCACCAAACCACTAATTTGCTCTGAAGCTGCTCTTCCCAAGTAGGGAGTCTAGAGCAGGAGATCCTCTGTGGGGTTTCTATACATATTTCTATTAGGTAGCAGTTTGTTTTGTCAAGTGACTGCTGTTGGAGGCAAGGAAGTGCTGATCGGATCAGAATAAGGCATGTGATGGATTCAGTGGTTCAGTATTGCAGGAGGAAAAGAGAATTCTTTCTTGTCCCTACTGGTAGTCTGCTTTAGCCCTAGAGCTCCCACTGGCATTCCTCATCATTTATCATACAGACTTGCATTACTACTTTTGAATCATATCTTCCTCTGGCAGAAGACTTAGGTCTGGAGTGAAACTCTGGCAGTTCCTATCAGCTAAGTATAGCTGATACTTTTTCTTTACTTTCAGTAAATAATTAGACTTTTAAAATGGAACTTTTCTTGCTGTAGTAATAAAAGTGGAGGCTCCAGTAGGTTAATTATGGATATGTTATAAAATCTATGGGTTTTAAAATAGAAAAAAAGATGGTCGTATTTAGTAGATTTTATATATGATACAAAAAATCAAACAATATAGAGATAATGGCAACCTTAGTCTCTTTCCTTGATGGTTACTTAATGGTTATCTAGTCTGTTAGTTTTGTACAAACCATCTAAAGATAGTTTTTGAGTTGTCTTATTGAATAATTTTTAATAGAAATAATGTATTTCTTCCTCTATCTGTATCTCTGAAGTAAGTTGCAGGAGAAGTTTACTGCTTGATTCCAACCAGGCAAATAATCTGGTGGTACAAGAACATAACATTTTGGATTTGTTTTTAATATGGTTTAGAAAAAGACATCATTTGCCAGTACTGCCAGGATATTAGATGATTGTGTAATTTCACATGTGCATTAATGTGTTTTGAGTAATATTGCTTTTCTTTGTTGTTTTTAAATTAATCCGATTCAAACGTAAGTATGTATGGTAAAATATTTAAGATTAAAATTAATATCTTATCCTTACCTTACCTTGGGTTTTGTTTGGGTTTTTTAATTGCTTTGGTTGCAGTTTCTAATGTTTGTAGACCCTTTACTACAGATAATCAACTTTTGGCCACGATATTTGTGTAGTTGGGGGTGAGCTAAGATTGGCTCCAACGTGAAGAAGGGGAGGAGATTGAAGTTCCAGAGTTTAGGGAGGGGTTGTTTGATCAAGCAAACCTTCTCTTTGTTTCAGATAACTTTTTGCCTCCTCTTTTCCCTGCCCTTTATTATTTCTGTCCTGATTTTAAAGTCTCTTCCACAGATTTGTTTTTATATTGCCGAGAACCTTTAAAAATAATTACTGAAACCATAGCAGCCCATCTGAAAGCTTTCTGAGACACAATATGAACTGCAGAGCAGGCCAAACCTCAGAGGGCAGAGGCTCTCTTCCAAGCAAGCAGGAACGGATGCTGTGAGTTTCTCTGAGTGCTTGTGCAAATGGTCGCGCTGTCATCCAGCTCCCTGCGGGTGCAGATGCCCAGCATACATTGCCCAGCTTCACCTACGTCAGCGTTTTGGGGGGTTGAAAGTGATACTAATTCTTAATTTCATATAAAATTTGAAAGAGAGAGTTTCATTTTGTAGCTGTTCTCAGAGGAGGGGATCTAAGATAAAATACTGGTAAATATCCTGGTAAATACTAAGGATTCTTAAAGTGTGCAAAGTGGTGGTGTATCTTGAGTATATTCATTTATACCTCAGTAAATGGAAAATTTTCAATTGCTTTGTTTGCAAACTTGCATTAATTCCTTTGGGAATGTGAATTATAAAAAAGTAACTGTTTTGTAGCAGCCCAGCAGAGTCTACAAAGAGCTTAACTTTTCCTGGCCATGTTACTGAAATAAGCATTTAAATGGCAGATCAAATGCTGTTTTATAGGTTTTTGGACTGGAGGTCAGAGAAGGTTTGTGAACACAGGGGATACAAGTCATATGCAGAATGAGTCTTCATTTATTATCTAGTCAGTTTGTAAGATGTGACATGAGTTTCTATTCAGTTTGTGGTCTGTGACCAGGGCACAGAGGGTAATTTACGGGAGTTTTTCAATAGGTTGTGGTCCTTTGAGACAGATGACAGTATATTTAATGGCTGCTCTCCCTAAGTTCATGAAGCAAGGTGTCAGCAGTGCTGAACACAAGTAGTGGCATCTCTGTGAAGGTTATGGCTGTGGTCCTTGCTCCACCGGCCTTCTGCATCCAAGGGACAATGTTGTGGGAGCCAAAGCCAACCTTGCTTGCTGACTGTGACACTTTTCAAATTCATGACTTATGTGCAAATATCATTTGGTGTCTCACAAATGAACCTGCAGTGCAAATCCCTGCACAGCAGAGAACATCAAGGAGCTTCATGGGATGCGCTCTTCTTAATCTCCATATCTGATCTCAGATAATTCAAATGCTTTCAGCAAAGTCAGAAGGTACAATGGGTCTTATCCAGCCTCCTCTGAAAACTGGCCTGAGCCTTTCCATGAACTCTAATGACAGTAAAATCAGACTGTCCATCTCCACCCAGTTTAGTGGAGGTTTGTAATGTCAGCACTTTGCAGCCTCAAATCATTCAAAATTACCTTTCAGAATGGAAAATAGGATTTTTTTCTTTTTAATTAAAGTTGCTACCAGACCTGGTTGCCTGTTTCTCACAAAACATATTTATGGGGCTTGCTGCACTGATCTGAGGCTTTTATTGACAGTAACCTGGCTCTGAGGTGGTGTTCATTTTTCTCCATTGTCTTTGTCAGAGCAGGCTACCTTACATTATGCAGATCTGGGGCTGGGTTTTGTTTTGTTTTTCCCCCACTCCGGGCAGATCAGTCTTTGATTGCTCTTCTAATGACAGGTATTCAAGTTACTCTAATTTATGTCCACACCTGGGCTGTAAAAACTAATGCACTCTTGCTTGTGTATTTGCTCTTTCCCTGCTGACTGCCCAGGCCACTTAACTTTTTTGTTTGGCCTTTTGATGTGAACGCTGAACTAATCTCTGTACACTGTAGTTTTTCAACATTCTTATAGGAATATCACAATATTTATAAGAGACAGGGGTTGGAAACGGTGCTTTAAATTCATTCCACATGTCTGCCCCTTATATGCCTCAGATTTCCCCTTTAGAGGCAGTTGCTATTTTAATATTATTTTATAGATACTGCCTTTAGTAGACCAGTCACAGTTCACTGCACGTTTAGTAAGACTTAGTTGATTGTGATGAAGAAAGTGCTTTATGTTAGAAAAGCCTATTTGAATGCTGAAGTCAATTGAATTCTAAACCTACACATACTGAGAAGTAAAATAATCTGACAGCGTGGGTGATCAATGATCCTTTTTTTTAAGTGTTCATTATAGCAAAATGTTTTTGACTGCAGCTTTTTGTTGTCCTGTTGATAAGAGAAAGGTGAATGAAGATACAGCTCTAGCAATGGTGTTATGCAGGTTATGGGATTTTTAATTTAGTGCCCTGGGCATGGAGAGAATGGGATTTGGAGTGTCCCAGAGCTCCCACGATGTTACCTGTGGCTCCAAACAGTCTCTTTCCATCCCAGCCTGAAGATTTGCAGAAAGAAGCCCTTCTCCTTATAACTACTGCTGCAAAGGGGACCTCAGCACACCCAGTGTGGGCAGCAGCAGTCCACTAGCAAAATCCCAGGGCTTGCTCTCTATATTTGGTCCCTTTTTTTGACTTCTTTCCATGCTGACTGAAAGTTGCAACAGCTCAATTGTCAAAAAAAAAAAAAATCCAGACTAATATCTGGTGCTTTTGGCCTGTTATGCTACAGAATAGTGGAGAGAAGGACAAAAAAATCCTCCAGATGTCTGTCAAACTTGGTTCAAATAGCAGAATTGCTTTCATACTACACAGATCAAACAAGTGGTCAGAGCTGCAACATCCAAAAATAAAAGTGGATTAATATGTGGAAAAGCAAAAGGCTGGTATGCTGATATGAACAAAAGTTGTTTTCCCATGGTAACAAGCTGGGGATTCCAAGGGCCAGGCCATGCCTTTTCCACCTACGGGTCACCAGGTGTGGGTTGTGGGAAACATCCCTTCCTGTGCCTCTCTGCAGGCTGCCTGCCACCACCAGGCCAGGAATGACCCTGTCAGGTCTGAGAGATAAGCAGTGCCATCTTGAAAGGATAAGCTGGTGGAAAAAGTCCTGTTCTTAAGGACTTCTTCCAATTTAATACAATCATTTTGGTTTTGATGTAGAACAGAATAAGCTTGAAGCAATCCTCAGAGATCCTTAATTTCTGAACTAGCTTGTTCACCCTACCATCAGCTCCTAGAGCTTAAGATGACTCAAGTTTTGGAGAGAAAGCTGTGCAATGCTGAATAGCCACATAACACTGAGTGATCACTACTCCAGTAATGAGACACTGGAAAAAGCAGCCCCACTGGAGAGAAGCTCTTGGGCTATGTGTTAGGAACAGTATTTTGTGAACACAAAGTGTTCACAAGGAGGAATGGAGGAGGGAATAAGCTGAAGAGAGACATCAGGTCCTTATTGCCCCAGGTATATTGTCCTTGTGTGGAGAGGTAGTCCCTATGGCCTCTCCAGAGCACTGGGAGTCAAGTGTCCCTTTCTTTAGGTCTGCATGCTGAGGTTGTCTCCAGCCTGGGTGAATCCTCGCTGGCTGTGTTGGGCAGTGTGCCTGGGATAACACAGCCTCAAGGTGTTGGTTCAAACACTCGGCTTGACTAGAGGCTGCTGGGGGTGGCAGATGGTGGAGTGTTGCAGGCAGCTCCGCTCTGGACAGCTGAAGAAGAGCTCAGGCACAAACAGCTCATTTCTGCCTGGGAGAGAGGGTGAAGCCTCTTGCCATAGAGCTTCTTGCAGAGTGGCTGGTGGAAGGGCTCTTCATTTTTTGACATGGAGGCAGGATTGGGAAGGAAGCTGCAGGAGGTTGCAGTGTCTCAGGATGTGTCCTGCTGTCCCAAGGACAGTAACAGTAGATTTTTCTGCTGGATTTGGCCCTGGTCCCCTTCTGGGGAATGACACACATATGCCTGTGTTAAAACATTGTGGAGATTCCCTCCCACAGTGCCCAGTGCAGGGGCTTTGCTCCAAGCATCATTTGTAAGGCTGAGGTCCTGCTCCACAGGGCCAGGTCACTGTGGTGGCGAATGTGAGCTGACTCTCAGGGTTTGAGCAGACAGGAATACTTTTGTACATCTGCTCTGAAAGCACTGGCTGAAAGAAATTGTAGGAGTATGGATGGACTGGATGGAAGTAATTTCTGTTTTCAGTGAGTCAGCTACTTTCTGCTATAGTATATTTGCTTATAGTGTAACTGGATTTTTGCCATATAACTCTCGATTTGACAGGTGAGGTTTGCTGGATGCAGCTTGCCATGGACCATCAGTGCACCTGGCTATTACTGCTTGGCACCCCGCAGTCATGTGCTTGCTCAGTGGCTCAGTTGACTCACTTGTCACTGACATCTCACAGTAACCTGCTTTGTTAAGGTATTCCTGTGATGGTAAGAGGTAGATCAAAAGTGTTCAGGGGGTTTTAGGTCTCTGGGGAATTGCCCAGTGTGAGCTGCAGACAGTGCTACATGGAGGATCACTATGGTTGCCTGGATACTCTGGGATGAGGGAGGTGAGCATGAGGGGTGTGGAAGAAGATGGAGATGCTGTAGGGTTGACAGAGCACAGATGCCTGGGATAAGATGCACAGAGATGTGAAAGCATCTCACAGCATCCTCACATTTTTTTCCATAACTAGTCATTCCTTTTTTTTGCTCTTGTTGTTGTTCATCTTTAATGCTCCTCACTAGTTCCCCAGCCCCTTGTCATAGCTCAGTTACACTGTTGTAAGAGATAAAAGAACTCTGCAATTTATTAAAAAGGATATGTCCAAAACAAAACAAAAAATATATCATCTCTCTGGAGCCTCAGTAGGGCTGAAAAAAATGCTCACTGTAATACTGGCTTGACGTCTGTTTCTTCCCCAAGAACTACTCTGTGCACTTCTGCCAGACACCTCCAGGCTCTTGCTTCCCTCTTCTCTCCTTTCTCCATGCCTGCAGCAGGGTGGTGTTGCATTCCCCACGTTGATCACTGCTGAGTTTGTAAAGGTGCAGTTCCCTGTGGGAGATTCTCCTGTATGTCATTCAGCTTGGGCCAAATCCTATTTTGAGGCCACATAGACCTCATCCACTTTATACATGTGTCTGTGAATAAAGCTTATCATCCATCATCATGGCAGTTGGTGGAAAGAGACAGGAAGTTCTGGCTCAGTGTCTAGGCAAGAGCTCTCCATCACTGGTACACCTACTTTGCTCTGATGTTTTGTGTAAGGGGTGGCAATTTCGGTCTGTTAAGTCATAGTCAAACCACTCATTTCAGATACTGCAGAGAGTTTATTTGAAATGCGAAAAGTCCGCAATAAATTAGGCTTCCTCTCTCTGGCAGCAGCAGCTCCCCAGAATCTCCCTGGGTCTCAGATATCCAAAGTAACTTCTCTTCTCTTGGTCTCTCTTTTGGCTGTTCAGTTCTCTGCAAGTGGTTTTAAGGTTGAAAAGTTAGTGCCTCCTTTTGCTACCACAGCTTCCTCCAGACAGGGTAGGACAATTTGCATTCTTGCACCCTTTCTCAGGCCATAAAGTCTTGTCATCCCTGCACCAGAAGGATTGTCGTTTCACGCAGAAACCATCCTTAAAAGACCAGTTTTTGATGTTAAGGACCCAAAAATACTGATAGTAACATTTTAGGTGTTGCTTTCTTCCTCCAGAGCTCCTCAGTTTCAAAAGGTTTGTCGTAGTTAGGAGAATGAAAATCCAGACTCTCACAATAAGTGTAGGGTTGTTATACAGCAGTCCCCTGTGTCTCAATTAAAACTTGTATCCGGTTACGTGAGTGCCTGACAGGCTTTTCGCTCCTCTGTGTGTGAATGATTGAGGCCAGAGTGTCTCCTAAATATTCTCTTTTTCACCTTGTAAGGGAATTCCTCTTCCGTATATTCCAGTAGCATCATGCTCTACTGAATTCAGTTTAGTGACCTTGTTGAATTCTTTAGGGGCTTAAAATCATCTATCTGTATATTTATTTATAGGCTGCTATATATTTAGAAACTTTAATAAAAAGAGAAGAAAAATACCTGTTTTTTTTCAGGTAGGATTTACTAGCATAGTGTTGCATGGGGGGAGCATCTTCAGCATCCTCTGTAGCCCCTCTGGACTTGGGAGGATATGGTGGTGGAACGTGGGACATGTAGACTTACTAATGACTCAGGTCTGCCAAGGAAAGTGGGAGTGTCAAATTTCGTGACATCACTGTAACGTATTTTATCAAAAATAGTTCTGTACTCTGTTAAAAAATGACTCATGAAAAAATACTCTGGGCTGTATAAAACTGATTCTAAGTGGTTTTCCGACTACTTTGTAATGTGTTTACAGTTAGTTATCCTTCTTGTTTTGAGAGCTACCTTACTAAAGTACTTGGTAACGTAGCCCAATTTCCTCAAATTCAGATTATTAAAAAAAAAAAATCTCTTCCTTCATTAGGAGAAAGTAATGCATTTTGAAAGTACCAAATCAACTCTAGTTTGGAAGTTGGATCCTTTTGCATAGGGGAGCAATTAGCATTTTAATTGGCAACTTCAGGGGGTTTTCCCCTTAAATTTATCAATTCTATTTTATTTCTACAGTTGTTTGTTCCTTCCTCTTTTTTTTTGCTTGGAAATTAATCATGCAGGAAATGATTAACCACAGTGAGCTGTCTGTCTGCCTCTGACTCAATATGTTTAAGAGGGAGGGCCTTCAAGAAGCTCTAAATGGCTGACCAGATGCAAACCATGCACTTGCAGTCTAGTTGTTCACATTTATAATGCTCCTGAAATGATTTCTGAAATACCAAATTAAATCTGAAATGGCCAGAATTTGCATTTCATGAAGTTCAGTGTAGTGACATTTTTGCTTTTTGCTTTTCATGGATTACTCAGTAGAGCAAGGGACTCTTCGCAGAATGCAACATGTGCTTTCTCTCTCCTCTATTTTGCTTTGTAAATGAAATTAGTTTTTATCATGATATGTTGCATATCATAATATTTTTATATCGTTGCTGATAGTGACTGCTGGCTGTGCCTTGTAGTTTGCAAAAATTAGAGCTTTTTTACGCAGGTGTTCTTTCCTTCGGCAGCTCTGGAGGATCTCGTTTGCCAGCGGCTGGGGTGGCTCTCTCCAGAGGCAGCAGTCGCGGGCTCTGTGCACAGCCCTCTCGACAAGGTGCCCTGCGGCCGGGGCGGTGCCCGAGGCGGTGCAGGGGAGTGCGGGCACTGCGGCGGTGCCCGAGGCGGTGCAGAGGGGTGCGGGCACTGCGGCGGTGCCCGAGGCG
>WEIV01018971.1:0-13691 GCA_013390005.1 Calyptomena viridis | reverse complement strand
TGCCCCCGCCGCCCAGCGAGAGGCCGCCGCCGCCCGTGAGAGACCCGCCCGGCCGCTCAGGTAGGGAGCGGGGGAGCAGGTGGGTGCGTGGGGCCGGGCGGGGGTTCTCTGGCCGTGCACGCACCGACCCCGCACGGGACACAAGCACATCCCGGGATGACACCCGTGTTAGGCACTAGGGATTCTGCAGTTGGAAGCGAGAGTTTGTCACGACAGCTTAGGAAAGTCACTGTGCATCAGCAGCGTGCTCACGTGTGCTTTACAGATCTTGGTAGCTTTCATTACAATTACTGTAATTGAAAAGGGTTGCCAACAGGAATTCCCCATTACATTCTTTGATGCAAAGAAGCTGTTTCATCTGGCTTCTGGTAGGTGACAGTATTTGCCTTCCTGAATCAACCAGAGTAGTTAATGGTGGCAGTCTCATGAATGGAGATTGTGGAACCAAACTTTGCTACGTGTTGGGAGACACAAACACAGCCAAATACAAATTACTTTAATAAAAGACCTAGCCAACAACTGTTAAATATAATAGCAGTTGTTACAGTGTGAATAACTGTTGTTACTTGCCATATGTAGATATCAAATTAGACTACAAGCAGAATTTGTCTCCTTTGAGTTATTTCGTAATATACTTTGTCCTCTGTGACAACTATTGTTCATAACTTTTAAGAATTGCAGATCATAAGTCAGCTCTTCAATACCTGATGGTTTGCCCTTTGGAGGTGAGAGAATTTAGGCACAGCCAGGCCCTGTAACATCAGGAGGAGAAAAGCATTGCATGGAAAATAATGCTGGGAAGCTCCATAGAGTTGCCTTTCATTTCATCCTTTGGAATAAAAATCTGAAATCATCTCAAACCTGCCCAGTCCTAGATAATATGTTGTAGGAGCTCCCACATAGGACAGCAATCTATGTTGCTTTCCAGCTCCTTGAACCACCCTGGATCTCCAGTAGCACAGCACCTGGTTGACTCTTTTCTGAGGCAGATGGTTTTAGCAAACCTGCACTACCTTTCTGCTGGCTTAGTAAGTAGAAGGAAGTTGTAGCAATAAATTATAAATACAGCTATTCTGCAGTGGTTCAATATAGATGATATGAGTTTAGCTGGGTTTAGAGAGAGAGCAATCAAAACTATTCTGAAAGTTGTTAAATGCTTCTTATTCTTAGAAGCCATTTCCTGAAGGCAAACTTCAATAATCTGTAAAATAGGAAGGGGAAAAAAATCCACAAAATACAGCATATTTCTTGAAACATGTTTCAATATTTGTTGCTGGAGACACGGTTTCTGCTGCTCTTTTTCAAAATGCATGTCTGTAGATAGATTTCATCAGGACAGGGAAGCATTTCAAAAATGCACATAATTGTCAGTTGCCCAATTGTGCCAAATAGAGGTAGCGAGACCTTTGAACATGCATGGCCCTCCACACCCTGTGCTTCACCTCCTTGTGTCCTAACCATGGGCACCTCTCTTCCTGGCAGCAGCAGCTTTCTTGTCTTTACTTTTCCTGTAGAAGCACCCTTCCCCTGCCCTCAGGACAGCCCTGGTCCCTGTATTACGTGGGCTTTGCCTTTGTATGTGACCTGTCATGTCACTGTGCCAGTTACTCAGATACACAAACATTGGAAATGCCAGTCTATGTGTGAGGTCTGTTTCCAGTTTAGAGGGAGATAGATGTGCTCCAACTACCGAAAAACCCATCATGCAGCTCATTTGTTTATAAATGAGTGAGCTGATGTGATGCTGCTTAATGCTGCCACTCCTGGGCTGAACTCCCTTGTGTGCCACCACAGACCCTGGCTGTGACACCCAGAGGGCACCAGCCCTATCAACAAAGACCCTCTTTGGGTAGCAGATTTCTTCTGCTACATGTCCTCTTGCCTTGCAATGGTGCATAGAAAGGAAATGGATTATGGTTGGGACCTCCGCAGCACCCTGAATTCCAGCTGTAGCTTCTGCTTGTTGTGGCTGCCATTAAGTTAGAGTGGTATAAAAGTAGCTTCAAGGACCAGCACCTCTACAGAGGCTTCTGTAGCTGAGGAAGATAGGAATATGGACACTGCAATGTATTAATGTTTAGATATACCCTACTCCCTTGAGCTGTACTTTTCACATCAGCAATAACTCCCTAGACAGCACTGGAAAGCAGGGAAGTGTGTGCTAAGGGCCATCAGCCCTTGGAGCCAAGGGTCCTAACACTGCCCTCTCTGTTTTGTTAGTTTTTTTAGCGGGAGACCTTGGGATGCAGGCAGCAGCTTGCCGGGGAAGAATAACCTCTGGTGCTAACAGCATCTGTGTGCTTGCCTCTTGTCTTGCTCTAGGCCCCCTCCCGCCCCCTCCTCCCATAAGCAGGAATGGAAGCACTTCCAGGGCTTTGCCCGCTACTCCCCAGCTGCCTTCCCGGGCAGGGCTGGACCAGCGAGGTGGACCACGACCTCCACTTCCCCCCGACCGGCCGGGCTCGGCAGCGCCGCCGCCGCCGCCACCGCCTTCATCAGCTGTCAGAAATGGCTTCCAGGATCCAGGGGATGGTAAGCCATCCTCCCAGTTGTTTGCCTTTGATCAGTGGCTTTTGGTCTTAATATGCCTAAAAAGGCTTGGGATAGAGACTTTGTTTCTCATGCCAGCCTTTGATTTCTGACCAACAGAGGTGTCGTTTGGATCTTAATCAAGTAAGAACAGAGTAAGTGTGCCATATGTAAGAGCAGAACTGCAAAGTCAAAAATACAGTCTCGAAAATAACCCTTTGAAAAATACCCTGAAAAAAAGAATCGTTTCAACTCTAGTATGAATTCAAACTATAGCTACACTGACACTTGGAAGTCAGAACAAGTTAGGTGACTCAAAAGCTGGAAGCTGAAAAACAGATGAGGGAAGAGATTGTCAGAACATTGCTGAAAATGTCAAGTATCTATTTCTGCTAGTGTTTATTGAAAAAATGATGTCCAAGATTGCTGTGTTTAAAAGATTCATCGTGCTTTTCTTTTTAATTGTTTTCTGTTTGCATAGAACAGATAAATCCTTCAGCTAATTACAGGAGGCCAGAATTAGTATTTCTGACATTTATAAGTTTAGAAAAAGCAAACAGAAAATAAAACTAACTCATGCTTTTGAAACATCTTCACACGTGAGATAAGGCAGGTGGGTCACAGACAAATTTTTTCCTACACAAGTCATTTGTAGGGTTCAGAACCTGCAGCTCCTTTACACAGTGGTTCCTGATTGCAACCATTGGGAGTAAACATGGAAAAACTGGATCCCAACAAATAACCACATGTACAAGCACCAGGCAAAACTTACTCAGCTGTTCATTACATTATGCAATAAAATACAACAATATTGCAAGAAAGTTATGGTTGCAAAGTCCTGAAGCAAGCAAGTGAAGAAATGACAAAGCTTAAGGTAGCTCACACTTTCTTCCTTAGGCCTTCAAATTCAGGTGCAGAATGTAGCTCTGTGAACATTTCCTATTATTTCAATGAAGAAACTGGTCAGCTTGCTTTATTATTTAGAATCCTATATACTCAGTAAGTACAGCAACAGGGCCCCTGTAGTTTAAAGAAGTATAGTTTCAACTGATGTATTTTTCCATTTTTTTACATTATTTTCATACAGAATTCTCTGTCATAAATTAATGAAAATGGCCTTAGATTTTCTTTTTCCAGTATAAGCATTAAGAAAGAAAAAACCACCGCTTATAGGAGTGTGCTTTTAATGATGCTTTTGAGTTCTGTATATCAATGATGTGTGAATATCAGAAAATCCTATACCAGGAACAAAGTACTGTTCTGAAGTAGAAGACACTATGAGGTTCTGGTAGCACATATTGTGTGTGTATGTGTGTTAAAAAAGCAGATCTATTATACATGGAAGGGAGCATAACACTTATTTTTGTGGAATTATGGCCATTTTCCTGATTTGTGGTTTTGCATTAAATTGGCTAAGTGATCAGTTACAGTTAATAAAAATTTTAATTCACAAGCTAACCTAAAGCATCTTCTTCCCTGCCCTCCTAACAGAATCCTGGTTCAATACTCAGCTATGGAAGCATTTTGCAATATAAAACATGCATTGAACATGATGTTAATGTCAATTTACTTTCCTAAACTGTGTCAGAAGACTAATCAGTAAATTGCATGGGATTTTTTTCAGATGAATGGGAAAGCAGATTTTCTTTTCATCCTATATCTGATTTGCCACCTCCAGAGCCATATGTACCCATGAACAGAAGTTATCCCAGTAAAGTAGCTAGAAATGAAAGTAGAGGTAAGTTTATTTCACCTTTGCTGTTGGACTTTCAGTGTATTGTCCTAAAAACAATGTAGATGGGGAAGAGACTGGATGCTGAGGTATCAAAACTTCTCAGACTAACAGTCTGGTCACCCTCGCTCACCACACAGGAAAAGCTAAATGCAGGTTTGCAGGCACAGGCCCTCTTAAACTTGTATTTGAGGGGGGAATTGCTTGTATTTTAACTCGAAGCATGTACTGGAAGTGACCAGCCCTGCCATTATAGTCAGCCCTTCCGCTATAGGCAGCCAGAACCACAAAATCCCCTAGGACTTTGTCCTCGTTTCCCATCTAAATTCATGCACAACTCATTTTTTCTTGTGCCAGCATCATCCCTGAGTTTAGTTTTTCTTCCTTCTTGTGTGTTAAACCCCTAATATTTTTTAAGACAACAGTTGTATCCTCCTCTCAGTTTTTGTTTTTCTGGGCTGATTAAACCCAGGTGTACTCTACTCTGCATCCAAGCTATGGTCTCTGATCATCAGGGCTGCTTATGTATACGTTTCAGTTTGATTTTGTCTTTGCCAATCAGTGCTACACGCTGTTCCAGTTCAGGTTTCAAACACGTCTCCTACAGCAGCATGAATATTTCCTGTCTTCATTACTGGTATTTTTCCTGATACACCCAAGATCAATTTACTTCTTTCATAACCAGTGACATTGGTGGCTCATAGTTAACTTGTAATCACTGGTACACTCAGATGTTTCTCTCCTGTTTCCAAATGGTGAGGTTTTGGTTTGAAGCAGAAATTCCTCTTAGTCTCTGACCCTTCACTTTGCCCTGTTAGCTTTCATCCCATTTGTATTACTCCACAAAGAAAGGCAATGTAACATACACATTTTTTGGTTTCCTTTCATGAGTTTGTTATGGAAGTCTTCATATAGGAAAAAATATTGAGCTTTGAAATGTTACTGTGTTTACAATTTGTCACTTTTCATTGAAATTTACATGTGGTGCAAGTAGCACTGAGAAGGTATGTGTTGGCATAAATTAGTAAGGCTAAGAAGAGCTATCAGTCTGTTTTAGGAAGGGGAAAAAGGACTGAAATACATATGCTTTCCAGGCATTTTGGGATAGCGTTAGTTAAAGACTGCATTTTACAGTTTGTAGTTCTGATACTGTTTAATAAACTAGCCAGGGACTCTACAAAGTTTTTGTTCTGTTTTATTTGGTTTTTTTTTTAAATGTCCAGTCAAGGAAACTAGTAGATCTTCACCGGTTACTGAATTAATTGCTTGGATGTAAACTCCCACTTCAAAAGAAGGAATATTCCAGGAGCAGTAACACAAAAAATCTTTCTTTCTCTCTTAGGTGGCTCTGTTCGAAAAGAAAGAGGTGCGCCCCCGCTCCCGCCTATACCGAGGTGAAATGGGTTCTGGCCCATCCTTGGGCAACATCTGTTTTCAAGTTTCCTTCAAGTCAGCTCTCCTGTCCACATAATTGGAAAGTTGTCTGTCTTGATTTATTTCCACTTTTGGCTTGTCAGCTGGAACAAACGTCAGTCTCTATTACAGAAGTAATAGATGTGGCTTACAAACTATAGTTGCTCAAAGCTATGAATTTTATGTGCTTATACTGCAGGCATTTTGTGGACCATACACAACATACGTGCATTGTGCTCACTGTCCAACCCTGTCCCCTTGAGAGCTCTGTGGGAGGTCTGGCTTTGAATTTGATAGAGCTTGAACTGTTTCATTCACTTTAGGTACAGTGGCCATATTATTTGAATCATAAAGTATTTTATGTTTAAAAAAACAGTTGCTAGGGAAGAACATGTAGCCAAGAGTCCCTTGGATCCTTTTTTGCATGCCTGACTCTGCCCATCTGCTTCTGCAAGTCACAGACCTACTACATGGTGACCAAGAGTTTATCCTTAATTTTTTAACTTCATCTTAGCCAAGGAAGCCTTAAACAATACATAGCACATCCTGCCTCGAGGATGGAGTGTGTCTCACCTTGTTTTTATCTGCAGAGAATCTTCCAAAGAAAAGCACAAGTGAAGAAAAATAATCAGCATAAAAATATGTATTTTTTTAATCCGTCTTTCCTAGTTTTTTAATAGCGTTATGCTTCCAATGACTGAATTCTTTCCTATTCTGATGTGGACCAACCCAGAGTCACCCGTGCCCTGGGTTACTGTAATGCCCTCTGCCTGATATCACATGCGAAGAGTCCTCAGAAAGCAGTCTTGGGACAAATGCAGCAATTAGTGTTGTTGAAGGCTCCTCCTCACTAATGCTAGTGCTCCACAGACTGCTTTCCACTTGTTTCTTTGGTACAATTAAGTGATGGGGTTTGACTTAAAAAGCTTCCTGTGACTTAGGTCGCAAGTCTCAGAGAGATTGTTTTTGACTTGCATTATGGTAGAGCAGCTGAGGTCGAAAATGTGCCTAAGTGAAAGCCCTTTGATGTAGTGAAGGGGGTGTGGGGTTTGTGCATTCAAGTGGGAGCATCCAAAATTTGCTGTCTGCACTGGTTCAAGAGAAATGGGAAGATTTGATCTTCTGAATTTGCTGTGAAGCCTGTCCTTTCAAACTTTGCTGAGAGGATTCTCCACAGAGAGCTGCAAGGCTTAATTAATAGAAGAGAGAGTAAAGTATTCTAACATTGTGACTGGTGGTTAATATGTTTAATGGCTTTTGAATTTTCTCTATGAGAGAAGAGTTCATTGTATGAGTGAATTTTGCAAATGGATCAAAATGCGTATAAAATGTCTTTGGAAATTAGAGGAAGGTTATAATTCTGGATTTGAAATATTGCTCTTTGTTAATTAGACATCTGAAGGTAAGCTCTGAAAAATTTCTCCTAAGTCTCATCAGCAGTATGTTTGTTCAAAATGCTCCTTGGGATCCCTGCCAAGCCTGTGTCAGCAGACATGTTTCATGGGGTGTTGCTCAAAAAAACCCCCAAAACATAAAAAATTAGTCATGTAGGCTAAGAAAATGTATCTCTAACACAGGAGACACGGTCCTAAGTACACTCTGTGGCTAGAATGAGGTTAGTCCTTGAAAACCTAGGGAATTTAGCCAAAGAGATTCTGGACCCCACTGAATTGCTTGTGCATAGGGCTTTTTTGCTCTTTTTGTGAGTGTGGTGGGGCAGATCCCCTTTCTGCCCAACAGCCTGGACAGACACATTGATGGGGATGAGACAGAGTTGGATTTGGCCAGATCAAATTTAATTTGGTCTTTTCAATGTTTACAAAATCTTGTTAGCTGTGATAGCATTTGATTATATAAATGTTTTTTTACATTTTTATATCTAATTACCTATTGTAAGTAACTATTTATGGTCTTGAACCTGCAATTAAATGCGCAGGCGCAGGGATGTATCTACATCTAATTGCAGGATCATGGCTGTAAGAGTTTCTTAAACAGGTACTAGTGGGACCTCCATGTGACAGATGCACCTTGGGATCAAACCTAGCACAATATTAAATTTTGATATGTATTTTATGGATGTCACTTAAACAAAGTGCCTGTCTCTTTGGAATATTATTATGTGAATAGAAGTCCAGGTAAGATTTTTAGGATAATAACTTAAAGGATAAATGATTGTATTCATGTTTTTAAAATAAAGCACTTAAAACTTTCTAAGGAACAACATTTTGAATTTAAGAATACAATATTTTCAGTACCTTGACCTGCCAAATCTTTATTCATATCCAAATAGCTGTGCAGCCAAAAAAACCCTCAACCCTCCAGAAACTATACTTGTTTTGTAACTTACCTGCTTCCAGCATGACTGTTTTACTTTGATAAGTTAATGAAAATGCTGTCCATTGTCCTGCCAATTCTCTGTATCATTCAAAATATATTATATTTGATCTTTTCAGCAAGGTTTTCTGACCAGAGATCTGGACCAATTCCAAAGGCTTGGAAAACCAGCTTCAGTTTCACTTTAAAATGTGCTGTGTAAAAAGCTCTTAGATAACAAGCCAAGAAACCCGAGCTGCTTAGGTTTTAGCAATTCTTTTTACTCTATAAACTTCTTCAGAATGAATGCTTGGCATACATGTAAAATAGCTTAACATTGCAGAAAGAGGCATTTTTCTTCATCTAACAACAACTTTTCCATTTGTATCTTTTGCTATAAATGTCCCTAGATATATTCCAGAACAATGCAGCATTTTATCATTCAAGATATTGCTTCATATATCAGTAGCTATTTACAATATGATCAGTATTAAAGTATTTATTTCACTATGAAGTGTTAAAAAAGAATATGAAACAGATTGAATCAATGGTGCCTTATGAATTTTTTAGTCAACTTTTCTAGTCTCACTAGAAAAATTAATAGATGTTGCTCTTCCAAGTTTTAATGTAAATAGTGCTGACAGTAGATTATACAGTGTTTGAGCCAAACACTGCTGTTGTTATGTGCTCAGTCTGCTAACTTCAGGTGGAGCTCAGTGTGTGGAGAGACCACTGGATCAGTTGTGGGTGAGGTGTATGTGGGCACTGGTTATCTTCATAATCAATGGAGGCACTGCTTTGAAAATGTAACTCTTTCCCAGTGTGTGGGGCCACTGTCCACACAGCCCAGTTGACTTCAGTGTGGTTGCATAGGTTATTACAGGACTAAATTTGATTCACTGCTTGCATATAAGATTTGCTGGACTTGTTTCAATGACATAGTTTGAGGTGTGAAGGTTTATAAACAATCTTATGTTATCACTAAGGCTCACACTGTGTTACAATGGCCATGGATGTTCATTTTTGTTTAATTCAACTCAGTAAATAAAATGAGAATAACTTTTGTACCATTTGAAAATAATTTCTCCTCTATATTTTTGGAAGAAAAGCATGTTATGTTTGTTATGACTTTCTGCACCAGCTGTTTGGGAGAAGAGGTCACAGTGATTAATGTTCAGAGTTGTTAAAGGAAACTCAGCTTGTGATTCAGGAAGCACATCTTTCTGTAAATGAAATAAATAAGGTTTGCAAAGTTCTTGTTTGGAAGTCAGCATTTCCCAACACTAAAAGAATCGTAAGAATTTTTTTTTTCTGCAAGACTGAACTATTAAAGAAGTTCCTTAAATTGTCACTTAAAAAACTGGACGGCAGTTTCTCCTTGCAGCAACAACTGTTTACATGACACCTGTAGAAGTAGGTCTGTCCTGGAGCAGAGGATGAAGGAAGTAAACTGCTTCACACGTATTGTAACACGACAACTTTCTGCACAGAAGTATGGAAATAAGAAGGTTACTTTTTGTCTTGGAAGCAAAGAATGGAGTTGAATGATCAAACAGATTATTCCAAGCAGAATGTCAAATGCTGAGAGACCTAGAGAGGGCCCTTCAGCCACAGGATGCTGGAAAAGAGAAGGTTGCTTAAAGAAATAAAAAACAATTGGCTGAATGTTGCTATCAATGCTAAAGTAAAAACTGCCATATAAAATATGCATGTATGTATGTAGTACCACATCACAATAGTGTGAACACCCTTGTCTCATTTGGGTGTAAACAACTCGTTATGGCGGTACATTGACTCTATGTAACATATATTGTATGACCTTTAATCTTTCAAACAGTATTCACTAGAAAATAAGGATAATCTCTCACCTAAGATATCCAGGAGCACATTAAGTGTAAGTTTGTGGAATGGTTCTTCATGTACATCAGGAAAAAATGGGGATCTTGTAGTAAAATGGATGTGTCTGGATCATTCAGTTAAAATGTAAACCTGGAGCATTGGCAAAAAGCAGTGTTGGGAGTAACTCAGCCAGAAGCAAGGCACATGTATATGGTCTCAGTGAGTGAGTATGCAGCAGGTAGGTATGCAGACTAAAAGAAAAAATAGAAACCACATGTCTTAAAGGGCATAACCCTTCAGTATGCTGCCATTTTGAAATACATTTTGTCTGTGATGTATGTTCCTTAGTGTAAACTAATGCATGCAGAGGAAGATACCTAAATTTGGGCTGCCAAAGCCACAAGAGAGACAAAAAACCATAAAACATAGGCTGAGCAGAAAGTAATGTGTTTTTATCAGATGCTTAAAGTTTGAGCTTTTTATAAAATATTAATCTAGTTCTGTGAATTTTTTTGCTTAACATTTATTATGTGATTTTGTTCTCCCGATTTTTCTGTCCTATGCCAAATAAATTTTACTTTTATTATAATTGGTGGTTCAGACTGTTACATTGAGAACAACCACAGTTGCTTCTTTGACAAAAGCACACATTGGCTTTAGCAGGAGCATAGCAGTGAGCCTGGCAGAGGCTGAGGTGAGCTGTTCTCCTCCCCTCCCGTCTGCCATTGCACAGCAGCAGAGCAATAATGCTCAGAGGACTTTGGTCGTACATACAATGAAGATTAGACACCTGCAGATAAGGAGAAATAATGAGTTTACTTTAGGATAAAGAATGATTGAAAACTGGTGGTCAGTGATGCTGTACTTGCAGGTGGCTGTTGGGTGAGCTGGTGGCATTGGCTTTTGGCCAGGCAAGGAAGGCACTTGCCATGGGGACATGACATGGAAAATGGCTCTAGGTAAGTGTAGATTTTTTTCACTAGGCAGAAAGCTGCCAGAGAATGTAAAAAAAAATTGAACCTTCCTTTTGACTTTGGAGCCCTGTTCTTGGTCATGGATGTTAACCTTTTCAGATAACTTGGACCAGGTTCATCACAGAAAGACTCTTTGATATAAAAGTCCAAAGGAGGTTCAAATTCAGGCTGCACTTCCAGCTTCTTAGAAATTAGAAACGTAATTTAAAACCCTGAGCTAAAAAGCTCTGTGCTGTAGTTCATCTATCTTGCAAAGACTTAAGCACCAGGTTTACTCTTACACAGGTGGTGGATCCTGTGTAAGACATTGGATGCTTTCATTTTACAAACTGACCGGACAGAGACAACCTTGAAAGGCCACCAACACTCATGTAGCCTAGAAGCTCAGCAGTCCCAGTGCCTGGGCTGTATAAATAGAGAAACCATGATGGAGGGCAGAGGGTGGAAGCTGGTGAGCTGTAAAGGAGCTGGCTCAGCAGGCTGAGAGACCTTTGTTTGCTGAGAGACCTTTGTTTGCTGAGAGGCCTTTGTTTGCCGATCTCAGTGGCAATAGCCTTGAACGAGGACACGGAGGTATGAATTTAATGATCAGCTCATAGGTCTGTCTATCTCATGTTTTACCAAAGGAAACATGGTCCTTTCTGGTTTTCAAGAAATTAAATTACTTGCTTGACTTCAGGAAGAGGGAACTGAACTGAGCATGCTGTGACCTTGTTATAACCACAATATAGTCCTTCCTCCATTTAACTCAAAAAATGCTGTTGATTTAAAAGAAGCCCAGAGACCACACTGTAAAACATTTCTGACTGCTCCCTGCAGTGCAGGAAGGCTCAAGTGCTGCACACAGCACACATAGAAATATGCAACTCCTTTGATCGTGGTTCAACAATTTCCAATGACCTTCCTGCCTCCTAGGCACAGTCTATTCCCTCCTGCCCTCTCATACCAGTGTATGTTTTACACTGAACATAGTAAATTAGCTCCAGCAAATAACTGATTTGGGGACTAAATATTGGCCCATACATTTCTGTGCAACAATTAATGTATTATTTAGGTTAACTAATGAAATAGATTGAGAGGCACATTGGAAATCAGGCTCTTAACCTATCTAAAAATTTCAACAGCAGTCCAGGTACAAAAACATTCCTTTCCCTGAGGAAAGGATGACTGACACAAAATCATTTGATTAACCACAGAGAATAAATTGTGTGGCTGCCAATAACACTACCTTGTGTCCCACATCTATCTGTCTACTGAACAACATCATCAGATAATCTCTTCTTTAATCCTAAAACACATTTATGGCTTTAGATATAGGACTTCTGTAAAAGCTACATTCAAAATGTAAAATAGAAATTTATCATGAATGCTGTCTATGTGATATTGCCAAGCTTTCACTCCACTGCAATAGAGGTCTTCTCATTCCCATAATTTTTCCTCTCTGTTTTTACCACTCTTTTTTTTTTCTTGCAAATAAAAAAGTTGTTTCTTCAAGAATGCTGGCATTTGACCTACATAAACACCTTTCTCATTTTCAATATGGGACTGTTCTTGGGGTTTGTTTGGTGTGGTGGTGTTGTTGTTTGGTGTGGGGTTTTTTGTTTGGTTGTTTTTTGCTAGAATACAGGAGAAACCTCTGCCTAAGCACCTCAAAGGTAGGCAGAAGGGCTGAGGACAGAGAGTCTGTTGGTTGCTGTCCCTCCTTTTTCTCTCCAAAACAGGAACCAGTGATCTCTCCTTGCAGTCAAGGCAGCACTTTATCACTGTCCAGCTCCCTTCGCAGAGGGGGGACAACTTTGGTGACCTTTTGCATTTACCTATCTGCAAAAATTGTTTGGCTCCAAGCTTGTGTGAACACTACACAGTAAGGCATGTAATCAGTTCCCTTCTGAAAATGTTTTTGTGTTCACACAAAGATGGGTGTTTAGGCTGTGGGTGTTGGGTGTTACCCAACTTGAAGGAACCATTCGTGTATACAGGGTTGTGAAAATGAGTCATTCCTGTCCTTCTCCATTCTAGCAGAAATTTTAGTAAATTCAGAGTTACTGATGAGTCCTCGTGTGCCCTGTGGAGCAGCAGAGCCTCTGTGTCTGAAGGCTGAGCACTCCCAAGCCATGAGAGCAAAAGGCAGCTGAAGTGGTCAGAGCACTTGTGAAGGGAGCAAGGTAAAGTCTGTGGGGTGAAAGTCCAGATTTAAGCCCCAGCCTCTGTCATATGTATGTTGACACTGGAACTAGTGTACCTTGTAAATGTTTATTCCGCTGTTTGTCAGAGACTGCAGAGCCCTACTTTCCATGCTGTCTCAGTACCAGCCTTCATTGCAAACTGCTCATACCCTTCTGTTGAGGGTTTTTTCCACTCCCTACTTAAAACAGAAACTTTCACTTCTGCTATTTGACAGGGAGCTTGGGTTACTTATGAAATCTGGTAACCTTTGTTTGAAAACATACAGATATCTGTTCCTTTCCTGTAAATATATAGTTTAATCTCTTGAACTGCGCCTGCAGGACTGCTGCTGTGCCTTCATCCAACTGCTAAACACCTGTGGGGCTGGTGTGTTTGCTCCAGATTATTTCTGATTTAAAACCAAAAACCCTGCTGTTTGCTTTAAGAGAATTACCACATGCCCTATGTGCCAGAATCTTCATCCTTCCCTCTCTTACACATATGGCCACTTGTGAGCAAGGAGAGAATTTGTAAATATATTTTTTAGCTGTAAGCACATGTAATATAAGTCCAAGCACGCATCAGAAAATGAGAAGCCTCGTCTGTGTTTGTGGGAGGTGGGAATGGGTTAAAAAATTCTCTTTGTGCCGCAGATGCTCCTTCCCAACGCCCCCGTGCCGCTCCAGGGGCGGAGTGGAAGCTGAGCTCCCGCCGCTCCCGGTCCT
>WEIV01018969.1:1984-12674 GCA_013390005.1 Calyptomena viridis | reverse complement strand
TGTATTTTAATAAATCTTTCACTCTCTTGAGCATTTTGTCTTACTTGAAATTTAACTCAGGTCTAGACTACTCTTTGAGAAATATGATAATTTATTTTTAAACCAGATGTACTCTCTGAATTGTTTAGAATGATGGGCAGATCTCTTGAGTGGATATAATGAAACTACAATCCCTTAATGCATATAATTACTGTGAAAGTTTTCCTTAACTTGTTTTATTTTGTATTTAAAAATTTCAACAGCCACTACGACTAATATGTAGATTAAGGTATCTGAAATTCTTGACAATTCTCTCCATTCCCAACCAACTTCAATAACTTTCCTTAATTTACTTAATATTTAAATTCACTCATCCAGATTATCAACATCATAAACATAAATATGTTAAACAGAGAATACAGAATCCTGAATGAAGCCAATAATCATTAATCCTTTCCCATAATCCTGACTGATTACAATTTACCCCAAGATGTCACACTCACACAAAGAAGCATTATTCACTTTCAATTAAAAGGGAAAACAAACACAAGGACTTTCTTTTCTGCTTCTTTGATAAAGATAAGTGGTATTACTACTGTAACTTTCATATGTATGTATGCATAAGCTCTGTATATCTTTTGGATGAGAACTTGAAACATTAAAAAGCAGAACAAATGAATCTTTCTCTTTTGGACCTGAAGAAATACTAAAACCCAAACCACTATGTTTTACAAAGGTGCATTAAGATGTTTATATAAAAAAAAGGTGGAAAGCATCAAAACTTACGAAAAAAACCCATTATGTGCAAGATTCCTTTGCAGTTTAACAGCCACAGGGCACTGCTCCTGTTGGTCTGCATGTTCACAGAGCCAAGACATTAATTCAGACTGAACTGATTCACTTTGTTGTAACAGTTTATTTTCAGTGCTGGCCAACTGTAGGACCATAGTGACAAACTAACTGTACTCTTATTAACAAGGAGGAATTGCCTTCCTAACTTAGAGACGTATTACAATTCTTTTTACTTAGGAACTTTATCTGATTGCACACCAAAATTCTAACTAAAAGCTTACTCTTTTCAGTTGAAAACAGTTAATTCAAGAATCCACAGCAAATCAGCAATGGTATGTTGAAAACCTATCAAAAGCAACTCCAGTTTTTCAAGCAACACAACAGAGAAATACTTTAAGAAACTTCTGTGGAGTAAGATTCTGAATTTATGATGTCAGGAAAATTCAAGAGGGGATCCTTCACTTATCAATAAAATTAATAGTAATTTTTAAAAAAATGATTATTTTTTCTTTGCATACATTTATTTGTATATAAGTTTTCTGTGTTTCTTTAGAGGATATTTTCCTTAATCTGATTGGTTAAAAATGTTTCGTGTTAGAGTTGAAAGCAAAAAAAAGATCTAGGCAGTGGCTTCCAATGAAGTTAACCTAGAAAATACATTTAACAACTAACTGTTTTTCATCTTGTGTGACAAATCAAAATCAAGTAATTTTTCTTTAAGAAGAAAAACAAAGTTCCTTGGCCAAGTAGTTGTCAGTATAGCAAACTAGTTTTCATATATTTTAGGGTAGCCAACTTTAAAAAAGTGTATCTTTTCATAAAAACAAAACATTAGCTTTCTTTAGCTTAAGAAACAGAAGGATGTACTACTTACATTCAAAAGCTTCTTCACTGTCATTGTCTTCGTCAGAACTGATTTCAGCATATTTTGGTTTCTCATTAACTGTGCTACGTTTGCGCTTGTTCATTTTCACACGTTCACAAAGTGGCATGGTGGATTCAATTTCTGCCAGGAGCTCAGGAGGCAACTCCTTTAACACTGACTGATCTATGCTACCTATTAGTGGAGAGTAAGAAGAGCAAATGTGAACCTGAAGATAAAAAAGAGGGCCCAATACTGCAGTCCTTTCTCAGGAACCACTTACAGGATATCCACTAACAATACCACAGTTAGATAGACCTGGTTGTATTTAAAGTTGGACTTACTGTTCACAGTACCATCAGAAATTAACACAATAAATTGCAATAATATATTTTTAACACAATATATCGCAATAATCCATAATAATTATGTCAGGCATATAAACAAATTCAAACTGGTGAATTACCTTTGTAAATTGATATCCCTGCTCTATTTCCACAGAGTTTAGTCTTGTTACAGTTCATCCTCCAAATTTAACATGTTTTCTAACAGTGTAAGTAAATTATGCATTCATACTGCCTCATTAACATTTCTGTTTATTCTCATTAATATGAATCAGTGCAGACAAGACAATAACAGTCTCTCTTCTGGTAAGAAGGGACAATCTGTGGCAAAACCTCTGGGGTCTTATCCCTAAGTAGGTGCCAAATCAATGACAACCCAACCTCTGCCTCAGATTTTTTTCTTACCTTCTACTGGTACTTTCATGATGCAAGAGAATTTTTTGCTTGATTTTGTTACAAAACAAAGTTGAACAATTTTTATTTAATACAAACAGCTAGCTGAACCGCATATAAGATTTCTTTTCCAAGGTGATAAACAGGTAGACAACATCACATCATTCTTACCATATTCTGAAACTGAGATTAGACCCATATGCAGCCAGAGTGAAGGAGATTTGCAGCCGAAAATTTTCCAACTGACACAAGGAAGCCAAATTAATTTAAAAGTATTTTCTTTTGGTTTGTTTATTTCATGTCTTACCTTTATTTACCAAAGAACCTATTGCACAGATTTGAAGATTATAAGACTAACCTGTTAATCTTTTTCTAGCAACAGAACAAACATTTCTGTTATGTCTCTCTCTCCTTCTCAAGGCATTATTTAGAGAGGAAATCACCTGCCAATTGCTATTCACACACACTCCTCGCCACCAAAAAACCTTCTAGATGATAATACTCTTTTTAATTGCATTCGCTACATCACTACCTTAACTTTCTAGAATTTATTTCCATTTTTACACTAATATCCTAACTTCTAATGCAGGAATAGTCTTTAGATTTTTCCTTTATCATGTCTTTAAACATCTTTAATTGGATTGAGAAGAGCCTTAATATGAGATTCCAGCACCAACATTTTTAAAGAAGTTTCATATATTACTAATTTCAGATATATTCACACCCATAAAAACTGCCTATAAGCAACACAATCAATGATCAGAAAATTATTTTTCTGTAATTCTCAAATATATTCAGCAAGTCATCTCATTTAAGTGCATTAGAAAAAAAGTTAAGTTCAAATATTGGGGATTTTGAAGTGAGGTAGGGAAACATATACAAAGTAAAGATAGTAAAAGTTGTTTCTGTTCCTTCATGCTGTCGTCATTTATCTATTTTTGTTAAGTGGCCATCCTTATATAATCAGCATGTGCCAAAGTTAACTAAATTCTCAATATTCCTTTCAAAAATCCTAGAAGACATTTCATGGTATGGTGGACCACGTTTCTGTGACATGGTTAATCTCTGTGGGCTGGGCCAGCACGGGCAGAGCATTTCCTCTGTGTGTACCCGCAGCTGACTGGGTGACAGCCAGGTCTCATCTGGATGCTGCACAGATGTGCTCCTGAGCAGTGGTGTCCTCACACTTTGCACGCCTATGCAGTGCCTGAAGAGCTTATATCCAGCCACAGAATACAGCAAAATTCATGTAGACAAGTTTTAAGACAATTTCCACAGGTGAAATTGATAAAAGGCCCTCCTGGTTCTCTAATACATCTAGTCAATTTTCTGCCCTTTGGTAACTTCATTGACTTCAGTGGGACTACACACATAGCATGAAGTCTACAGTAAATCTGACCAAACAAAAACACTGCAAAAGACAAGTACAAGTAAAGGAGAAAAGTTGTATCACATCCCCAAACATCAAACAAAACTCATAGGCTACTCTCCTGCCTCCTAGGCATATCTGTTCTCGCTTTCTTTCATTACTGATTTTTTAATGTTGTACTCAGTCTTTAAATGTAAACAAAATATCATGGTATTCATTAGACATTAATTAAAAAACATCCACTACTTTAAATATTTGTAAAAATAATTTTATTTCTATCTCAAAAGTTTCAAGTTTCTACATTCTCCAGTGCTAAATTCAACTAATGCTTGAATTGCAGTCTCCATTTTCCTTTGTTAAGAAATACATGTAGTTTGTTCGAATAGGGAACTTTGCTAACTTTGTAAGACCCAGCATGTACTCATTTTTTCACTTTACTCAGTTACATTTGGCTAAAAATTGCATGGATTATTAAATAGCAAAGGAGAAAGTAACTTTACTAAGAAGTTACTCCATAAGTTAATAAGAATGCCCCAAAACATTGCACCAAAGTGGTAACTCCATTTTTGTGATGTGAGTGTTAAGTGTACACAATATGCCTGAAATGCGCTACAGGCATGAGTATTTTTCAGACATCACTTACACATAATTTCAAAGCTCCTGCAATTATTACAACAACACAGAAGAAAAGTACCAGAATAACAACATCTTTGTCTCACTCCAAAGAAGAGCACACTAACAAATTCCACGTTAATGAAACTGAAGGGAAGTCATAGAATTTCTGCGAGAAAAACACATCTCAAAGAACTGCACATGTGAACAGCCACTTCTACAGTGCTTCCCCAAATACATGCAGTTCTGTCCACAACTTACATACAAGTTGCTCATTGGAGAAGGAAAAGTTCTTGGTTTTGTTCCATTGCCATTATTAAAAAGTTTCTTAGAGGAGATGTTCATAGAATCATAGAGTCATTGAAGATGCTGAGTTGGAAAGGACCCATCAGGATTCCAAATCCTGGCCCTGTGCGGGACCAGCCCCAAGAATCCCACCATGCGCGTGTTGTCCAAACACTCCTTGAACTGTGTCAGGATTGGTGCTGTGACCACTTCCCTGGGGAGCCTGTTCCAGTGCTCAACCACACTCTGGGTGAAGAAACTTTTCCTGATATCCAAACTAAACCCTCCCTGACTCAACTTGGGTTATTTCCTTGGGTCCTGTTATTGGTCACCAGAGAGTGCAGAGATCTGTACCTGCCTCTCCAATTCCCCTTGTGAGGAAGTTGTAACTGCAATGAGGTCTCCTCTCAGTCTCTTCTTTTCCAGGATGAACAGACCAAGTGAGCTCAGCCACTCCTCATAAGGCTTCCCCTCAAGGCCCTTCACCATCCTTGTGGCCCTCCTTTGCATGTTCTCTAACATTTTAATGTCTTTCTTATATTGTGGTGTCCCAATCTGCACACAGGACTCGAGGTGAGGCTGCCCCAGTGCAGAGCAGAGCAGGACAATCCCCTCCCTCGACCAGCAGGTGATGCTTTGCCTGATGCCCCCAGGACACAGATGTCCCTCCTGGCTGCCAGGGCACTGCTGACTCATATTCAACTTGCCATCCACCAGGACCCCCAGGTCCCTTTCCATGGCACTGCTCTCCAGCCTCTCATTCTCCAGTCTATACAACCAGGATTGCCCCGTCCCAGGGGCAGAATCTGGCACTTGTTCTTTTTAAACTTCATATGGTTGGTGATTGACCATCTCTCTAATTTGTTGATGTCTCTCTGCAGGGCCTCCCTACTCTTGAGGAAGTCGACAGCTCCTCCAAATTTAGTGTCACCAGCAAAACAATTCAAGAATCTTCATTTTCTACTGAATGTGCACTGATCCACAAGAGAATGTGTTTTTGTACCAAGCAGTTCTTTACAAAATAGAATATAGTTAAAGATCAGCCAGAGAATATCAGCTAAAAATGAATTAGTCTGCAAGCTTCCTCCTGTATTCTGTTAGTCTGCGAAGCTTCTCAAACAGTTTTGCTTTTATAGTGAAAAGATTTCTATATATATCAAGAGAATATAGTATTTCCCTTCTTCACAAAAGGCTTAAAAAATGAATGGAAAAGCACAGTTCTGATTCAAAGTTCAGTATTGTTTTTTGTAGCTTCAGATTTGTAGAACACCTTTAACTTTAGCTAATATCTATGTACATCTAATATTTAGAGAGATCCAAAATCACTTTGCCTTGAATTTGCAAGTCAAATTCTTCCTGATCCAGATCATCCTTTGAGAGAGGGTAAACATCAAAAAAAGTAATACCATTTAATATGGACAGCACAACTACTTTTTTTATAACAATCAGTGTGTTCATATTAGTTTCTCGTTCTTGATACAACAACTTCAAACAAGCAGCTATAGAAAAGGGGATGGTTTGCTAATGCTTAGGCCAGCTTTCCAGGAGCAGAGAGGCTGTTCCTGTCATGAAATCAAAAACAACATTAATAAACTGTCTTATATTCTCAGTAACGATTTATTTTTGTTTTCCAAATGATGAAAAATACGTGTATAGATTAGATCTTGGTACAATTTCCAGTGAACTAATGACACATCAAGATTCAAATATATATAGAAATCTAACCCTGAATTGCTAAGAGACAGTTAATACAGTGGAAACAGAAATATTTTTTCCATTTCTGTGTGCTAATAGTTTGTAATAAGCAAAACTGCATCTATTGCTTTGTCGTATTTGTAATCTCTCTCTCATATTTGAAAATGCAACTTTTTCCAACTATGTGGACATTTACATAAAAGAACACACAAGGATCTAAAAGGGGAACAATGCCGCCTGTTCAGGGTGAGGATATGAATATTTACGTCACATTTCTCAGTGTTTAGAAATTGAAGTTTAACCACTCCTCACATTCTTGAACTTCTACATTAACGAACTGTCACACAACTTCATTTGGATATTAAAAATTAAGCCATACCGAATGCAGCTCAATTTTGCCCTATTCTTGCTCCTTTTTTGTCACAGAAGACATTACCTGCTACTGGACTTTCCTTATTTTGCTGATGGCTAGTAAATCACTTGCTCCACAGAGACAAAATACATTCCTCCCTTATGCTTTAAAAGGAAGAAAAGCAATTTCTTTGTGGATTAGGTCAAACAACCTTCAAAGTCTGTGCTAAATGAAATAAAATACACTCTTACCCCATAAGAAGAGTAAGGCCTTCTTGTTGAATAGCCATGTCATAGTAACTAAAACAGCACAGGCTCACAGCTTAAATCAACTGCAACTACTCATGCAGATAAGGTTGTATTTTAGATAAGGAACTAAAAGAAAAAAGACAGAAGTACTTGCCTATGCTATAAAGCTGTTTGGAAAATAAACACCCTTCCAAAATAACCAAGTACTGTTACAGTAGCACTTGGGCAATGTAAAATGCAAAATGACAACCTGTGACTGAAGAATAGCTTCTTCTATTAAAACTCCTTCCAGTATTTGAAGGGGGTTTATACAAAAAGAGAGTGAGTGACTATTTACACAGGCAGATAGTGATAGGACAAGGGGGAATGGTTTTAAATCAATAGAAGAGATTTAAACTAGATGTTAGGATGAAGTTCTTTACTGTGAAGGTGGTGAGACACTGGAACGAGTTGCCCAGAAAAGTTGAGGATGCTCCCCCCTGAAAGTGTTCAAGGCCTGATAGGATGGAACCCTGAGCAACCTCATCTAGTGGAAGGTGTCCCTGTCCATGGCAGGGGGTTGGAACAAGATGATCTTTAAAGTCCTTTCCAATCTAAACTATTCTATGACTCTATGATGATTAATGTTTGGGATCTGAAAGTTATGATCAATGTGTTTTCCCGGCCATGTGTTCTGATCAATTAAAAAACTGAGCAATAAGAAAATCGAGCCCAAGAAAAAAGACCTTAATTAAATAAAACCAGATTACTCCTCAGAATTTTTCTTCTCATAAAAGAAAAACTTCTGTGTAAGGAATAAAATACAACCAAGACCTTTGCAGAAAGTAAGCAAACAAATCCAATTATTTACATCTCATCTGTGACTTACAGGCACATCAAGAAAACTTGCTTTTTCCTCACTCTATCATGGAAATATTCTCATCCCCTACCATTGAAAATATCACGTGAAACTACTTGTTTTGTTCTTCAAGGTAATATACATCAACAAAAATGGCTGATGTCTTAGCTTTAAATACAAAATACTACAGGAAAGTTGCTCAGAAGTTAAACAGTATATATATTTAAGGAAAAGTTATTCAATGCAGACAACAGTTCACTAATTTGAGGACAAAAAAATGCTTAATCCTCTTCTGTTCATTGGTAATGTCACCATGGAACAAAAATAAACTCCAAATTTCAAGTAAATGTTTCAAATTTTCTAACACAAAGAGTCACCTAAAACAGCTGAAGATGTCAAGCAACAGAAAACTGAATTTACCAGAAGAAAATGTGAGGCTCTCCTCTAGTTGTATTCTGTCAAATTTGCCCTTTGTTTGGAAGAAAATTCAAACCAAAAATTTCAAGCACATATCCCTGCACATAAGACAAGATTAACATTCACATTTAGATCCTTAGACACATGGACAGGTACGCACTGGATACTGTAACTGACATCAGACAAATTGCTGGCCCACAGTTTTACACATTGCAATGCATTGTTGCAAAAATCATTTATGCAAAATAGCCTTAGCTTTTCCCAGAAGCAAGAGGAACTCAAATAAGCATCCACATCCCTGAACAAAAGGCAGTTTCGGACTCTTCAGAAATTGTTCTGACAAATTAGGTAATAAATACGTATCACTTACACATGCCAAAGTAATTTTTCAAAAATGTACTAATTAAACAATGCACTCCTAAATCTGCAAACGGACAAAACATCATATTTCAAATTAATCAAAGTATAATGAAATTAGTGGGTTTGGTCAAGTTTATTGCTGCTACTAAGAACTTTATGTGACACACACAAAGTTCACCCTTAGTATCCAGAGAAAACTGGATACTAAGATAGTAAGAATAACTGTAGGAGCACAAATGAAAATATTTACCTCAGTGGCAAAGTCTAAAGTAGGAAACAATTACGAAAGCAGCCACCAGGCAAAGCCCTGTGTTGAAAATGACGCCTGTATTACCAGTAACAGATCAACAGAAGAAATTCCTCCATGTGCAATAATTGAATTCCTGCTGCGTCTCATTACACATCCAGCAACTACTACTGAAAAACTAGCACCAAAAATGAAGGCCCAAGGGAATATATAAAATTCCCATATAAATTCCAACTACTTTTTGAGACGGGACGGACACATTGTACCTTAAAGTTCCATCCAATTAGGAATAAACCATTCCAGTGCAAAGCATGCTGCAGAAATGAGATCTTCCTAAACTTTAACAACTTACATATAGTTTACTTCTAGCTTTGAATCAAGCAACACTTGGAACGCTTTTCAAACCATGAACCTTTAAATCTAGAAAGGAAAAACAAATAATCAGGGCTAAAGAACAAAGTGTGTATTAAAATGGATCCTCTGCAAACCCAGTGTATCTTAAAATATTTCTGATGGCACATGGGTCTAGTCAAGTTATGCTGAGAGGAGGTAGTCACTATATCACAGAAAAGAGAAAAAAACCAAAGACTGTAGAATTCTTATAAAAGTCATAGTTGTTTTTCTACAATTACAATTAAATTTGAGATTGAAGAAGGTTTAAAGATTTGAGCTGAGAAGAATCTTTATAAACTTCCTTCAGTGAATGCTGAAATACATTATTTTTTAATTCTGAAACGTAGCATAATTTTCTATAGAACTTCAGAGAAAGTTATTGCCTGCTTGATCCATCTGGTGGTTCATGATGGTGCAAGACAGTCAGCAGGTTATTACTCTGGCCTTGACACACGCAAATGCAATTGCTACCAGGAACTCCAAGACAATGATTTCATATTCAGATTCATGGAATTGTGTATTTTCACAATGCCAATCTTTACAACAGCATAAGTTGCAAGCAAACTGAGTTCCAGTCTTTTCCTTTCCAAGGGAAGTATGTTTTTATTCCAGTTATTGCAGCCCCACTAATTTCAGTGTGTCTGTTTCAGCATTAAGAAATTGTTATTTTGGAAATTAATTTGAGTGAACTCTAAAATTTGATACATTAACATGCATAAGCCAATTTTGTCCTTATAGAAGTCTTACAAGGATTTAAACAATGTTTAAAATTGATACTCCCTTTCTGCCTATACTGCCTGTACAGTTTTCATCTGTACCATATAGTGTTCTTGAGTAGTTCTGCTGTGCTAACTAGAAATTTGTGAGAGGCATCACAAGTTTACTCAACCAAGCCCACACAATCTGGATACNACAGTTACAATTTCTTTCATTGCTCATATATGTTTCATAGTTTAACAATGGAAAATTCGTCTTGTTCAGAATGCAGTAACCGTGAAACTGTTACAGCTCCCATCCCAACACAGCTGATCAGCTTAGCTCTAAAAAGCAGCAGAGAAGGTATTTGCTGAAGCTCTGAAAAGAAAGGATAGCAAACATGACCTCCTCATTGCAGGCACAAACTCAAAGGGAAAAGTTTCATGGATCTCACAACAACAAACATTTGCATTAAAACCAAGATAAAACACATTCAAAGATGTTAAAAACAGACAAAAAAGTCACTGTTCATTCTAACCTGGACAAACAACAGGCCACAAGACTCTACTGTAAGACCACTTAACAAAAATACTACGAAAAAAATTCTGTAACTTTCCTCTGAGACAGAGTAGATGTTTCAGAAATATGCTCAAAGATCAGGACAGAGAGAGAGAAAAAGTCATTTCTTCCTTGTAAATGACAAAAAGGGCTGTTGGGTTGATTCAATATTAACAGTCACATGCTATGGTTATCCTTCCTATTAAAAACTTGACAAAATTTCAAACATGTCTGTAAAATTTGGTGAGAA
>WEIV01018966.1:20966-46530 GCA_013390005.1 Calyptomena viridis | reverse complement strand
ATATATATATATATATAGTTTAATATAGTATAAACAGACTGGATAGAGATAGAAAAAAAATTAGCCCATGACTCTAATTATTAGAGAATGGCTCTGCAAGGCAAACATCCCTTGGGGCTTGCAATTTTCAAATATCAGGGGCACCCAATGAACGCCACCGATAAGGCTGCCTGCTGGCTAAAGCAGTAAGAGCATTTCTCAGCTAGAAGCTGTTCCTCCACAGAGCAAATCCTTCCCTGCCTGCTACAGAATATGAGAGGAATTAAATAGGTCAAGCTCATGGTGCTAAAGCCCTGTGACTTGGCAACCACAAAAAAAATTAATTTAAAACAGTTAAACAGAGACACGTCTGGAAAAATAGTAATAATTATCCTTCATATTTTTCCAGTTTTTCCTACTGCTTTTCCTGCTATGAGTGCTTGACTGTGTTGTGACTGAACACAAAAAAAACAGCACCAAGAACTGATCAGTAATCCTACAATAACAAAACAGGAGTCTGGCAGGAAAAAGAGAAAAATTAAATTTTATCATTTTCCAGGGGAGCATTAGTAAAAACTTGAAGTTCTTTTCTAGAAAACCTTGAGAATTTAATATCAATTTCTTTTTAATTATCTGCTGTAATCTACCACACTGCTGAGTCAAGAAAATGAGGACAAGCCTATCTATGTGTTGGATCCTTCCCCCAACTCTCCTTACATTGTAATTTTATGGTGGCTGGCTTGCCACAGCAAAGGTATACTTACAAAACAAATTATATATACATAGTCATAATAATTAAAACTGTTCCATTGTATTTCCAGACATCATTAGAAAAGGGTGCCAAAAATTTTGCATAAAATATCTTCCTCCACACTTGGAGAAATTAACTGAATTAGGTGGCACAACATAAAGTTTCTGTTCATAAGGCAGTCAGTAATTTTACATGCTTTACAGTTCCTTTGTTCAGTGGTGAAAAAGAGATTTAAGTAGGTAATTTGGGTAGGGGTAAAAAAAAAACCCCACTTCTGCATCCTCTTTCACAACATTTGATTTAGTCTTGACAATGGAAAGGAGTCAACGAGCCCAAGCATTCACAGGTTGTATGGCCTCAAGCAACTCATTTTCATTGTGTGATATTTTTTAATGATATACCCTACTATATGACATCATTCTTGGCAAAAAAAAATGTGGAGGGAATAGGGGTGAGGTGTGTGTCCAAAGTAGTCATTGCTTGGGAACCAACTGGGCATCACATCTGCTGGTGGGAAGGGTGAGGAATTGCCTTTGCATGCCTTTTTTGGTTTTTATTCTTCACTTTCTCAGTTTGACCCATGATTTTTCCCTTGTTTTTGCTCTTCATCTTCTCTCCCGGTTCCACTGCGGGGAGTGAGAGAAAGGGTGGGTGCTTACCTGCCTGTCAGGGACAACCCACTGCACCCTCAAACTGTTGTAGGCCATGGACATGCATTTAGAAATCCTTGCTATATGCTTGCTCTATTTTTTTGCTATGCTATATCTGGTATATCTTTATCTCTTTTATACCTTATTAGAGAATACAAGGTTGTGGACAACTGATCTTGTCCAGTACAGACATTTTATATTCTTACATATTTAATCCAGTAACCACCTATATGGCATTGCTTGATTTCTGCCATTATTTCACAATTCTTTTTCATGTGCTGTAAAGTACTTTTCAACAGTGGTTGGAGTTGGGACTAGATCCTGACTCCAGGATGTACCAAGATCAGCTTTTCTTTATATAGAAAAACATATGTCTTCCTTATGAATGCCTCACAAGCCATTCAAAGTCAAATTCAGAGGAGTTTCAACAAGTTTATGGCAAGCCTTTTTAACACGGTGCTAGGAACTTGAGAGAAATTAAAGTTTTCCTTATTTCAATGGCATTTTAACAAGAAAACTTACGTCCATCTAAGCTCTATTCATCAGGACCTCAAGTCATCACAGCAAGAATATCAGTCACTTCAGTAATAGTCTGTTTTGCAATTGGTTTTATAGCTACAGTCACATACAGGTTGATCTGCTTTCTCTCATTCAGAAAATTCTTTCTCCATACAGGATTGGCAGCTTTAGAACTGTCAAATACTTGCTTACCTATGTCTAGTCTTTCTGTATCTTTTGATACTCATCATGACTGGTATGGTGGTGTTCTCCTTTGATGGCAGGCAGCAAGGTGCCAATCTGGATAAAAACTTCTGGCTCCAGATCTCTTTTCATGTGTTCTGACTCCAGTTTCCCAGCTGATATCAAAAGCAGTAAACAATTCTGGTTAGTTGATAAGCTGGTTGGATTGTCCACTCTCACAAACCAAACTTGCATCTGAAGATATTACACAGAGCTGCCTGTCCTATCAATGAAATCCAACCTGAAAATCGGAGAGAGAAGAATTGGGTGAATGACTCGTCTTCCCACTGCATATGTAAGCCTAAAGAGACTCAACACACAAGGTTGAGTCACAAACAAGACCATGGTCAAGTTTGGTACTTATCTTTGTATGTGAATTTTTGGACATTATATGACATATTCTCACCATTTCTCCCTTTCCAGCAATCCTTTCAAGACCGATGGTCTTAAAGGACTACTCACAATGGAACTCCAGGATAGCTGGGAAGACATGAGTCTGTCAAGAAGGACGAGCACCTGCAAATCTGCACTGAGGAAGTTCTGTAGTGAGACATCCATCAGCTTGAAGTACTAGTTTAATAAAGATATTGGATATAAGGAGAATGCTTTTCTGAAGGCAGCCTTTAAGCAGTCATACTCAGGGAATATGCCCATGCTGAAAGGAACCAGCCTTATCCTAACAGCAATATTTAGGCTGAGGTGAACAAGCGTTGGTTACAGAAGATGTGGATAAGAGAAAGACATAACTCTGAGGTTATTGCTGGGTACCTGACTAAATATACAGCTGGAGCAAGATCTTCTCCACTTGTGTCTTTACTGCCTTAGAATGTTCAAAGTAGGCAGAGATTAGGTGTCTCCAAGACTTGGATTTCAGGAGGACAGATTTAACTGTGATGCTTGGATCTAGATTTGCACACCCAAAAGTCAACAGAGATTTACAGTCTCTCCTTCACAGGATGGGCCTGAATTTCAGTGCCCTCTCAGAAGAAGAGGAAGTTAAACTATAGTTGAATTTTTGATTGTTCCAAAGAAGAGATGAAAAAACCCAGTACCTAAAGATGTAAAAAGTTATAGAGTAAGAACCCCATCAGTCTGCTGGAATTTGGTACAGACAAACCACTTGACGATACTGTTACTGTTAAGTATCTACTGTTAAGTATCCCATAATTGAAGAAGGCCCTAAATATTTCAAAGAAAGAATGCAAAAGAAGAGGATGTGTGTAGAAGACATATTGTAGAACACAAACTTGAAGAACTATCAGAGGAGGCTGGCAATGGAGGGGGAAAAAAGGAAGTCTAGCCATAGGTCTTGAAGGCTGTATGGTGGCCCCCAATTTCCTAGAGAATTCTTTCTAAGAGAAGGAGTAATTGAGGGAGAAGAAAGAAGAGTCAGAAGGTACAACACTGTAGATTTCTTGCTTCATCTTCTAGCTTATTGGTCTTATCTGATGTATTTAGCAAGACGACTTGAAAAGCTGTGAGGCTTTCCTGGCTGGCAAACAACCCCTTGGACAAACTGCTGATTGGTGCTTAGTTAGCAGTTTAAGGCACAGTGCCCTGCACAAGAGGACTAAGGAAACTTCAAAACCTAGGCAGTCTTCTCTGTGGAAGAAGTGTACCAGAGCTTTTCTTTGGATGAAGCCAAGACAGTGACCTGGCACAGGTACCTGTTTCATCCCCTCCTGGCATGCAAGAGACAGAAGAAAGTGTAGACATTTGACAGTGGAAGAGAGGAAAAAGGCACTTGGCTCTTAAGAGGCTTTTGAGTACCCAGTGAGAGAAAAGCTGAGGTAACCCCACATTGCTGGAAGAGACAAGCTGTAGGCTTTCATGAGCATGGTGAGATGATGTTAGGAGCAAATGCACCTCCCAGGTTATGGGTAGCAACTAGTAAGATTTGCAACAATAGAACAAGGTGCCTCTAAAAAGACATCCAATAGATTTGCAAGAATAAATGTAGATTGGCAAAACGGTCTTCCCTCCAGCCAACTTTAAATTATAAAGTGATAGTAACTAGATCTCCTGATTTATGGACCAGCCACTTCTGCTTTTATTAAGGAAATTCTTCATTAACACAAAGCTCCAGCTAGAGCAACCTACTGGATTTATTCAACAATTTTGAGAAACGAGGTTTGAGCATCTGCATAAATTGGACTGAAGGCCCTTTTCTCTGTTTAAAGACAATAATAGTTATAACTTCAAATGCTATTCAATTTAAATGTTATAATGTTTCACAATCATGTATTTAAACACAGAAATCTGTTTATTTACCCAAACAAAACAGAGGAAATGATTCCAGCCCTCAGGTTTTGAATTCCCATTTAAATATGTGAACATCAGTCCACAACTTAGAGATGTTTGTGTATCTATGTACCTCCAAAATACTCATATTTCATAGGCTTTTTCACATTAATATTCACCAACAGTATCACAAAAGTTCTTTTTCTTTTACATAACTGTAAGCAACAGTAATTCTAGAAACACTAGAGAAAAAAAAGCATAGCAATGTCCACAGTTACAAGAAAAAGTGCACATTACTTGGTCACAATCACAGTCATTACTTGGAAAACTATATGTAACAAGTAGATATAAAATATCACTGATGCCTTAAACTCATTGTCAAAAACGGAATTACATAAAATTTTGTACATGAAATAAGGCAAATTTAGGAATGCACAAGAAACTTGTTATTCAACAAAAGCTAAACAACAGAACAGATATTACAGTAAGCATAAACTAAAGTACTTTCTTCTATATACTTAAAAGGAAGCCTGCCGTAGTGCACAAAGAAAACACCATTTAAGTGTAATCAATATTATAAAATAAGAACCAGAGGGGTTGGGAAGAGTGGGGAAGGGGAAAGAAGAGTTTTATTACAGTTGCAGCTGCATCCATTTACAGTTTTGTACAGGTTTTAGCTAGGCCTGGGAATTATACAAATTATACCAGAAGTGTCAATGACCTTCCTTGGTAAGAATTTTGTTTAAATTAAGGAAAAAAAATAAATACACACAAGAGTGCAAATTTTCAGATTGTCACTTGCAACCTCTTAACATTCATCATCTACATCCAATCACAACTAGAGGGACTTGTATAAGACAGCAGCAGTGATCATGGAGTTAGATGAGCTCACCACAAGAAATCAATTTTTCTTTTTTTTTTCTCAACGATATGTCTTTTTTAAAAAACGCTCAACTCTTTATTAATTGCTAATAAAGCTGCAATATATTACAGAATGGAGTTAAGAATGGTGTGAATGCAGGAAATGCATGCTTCCTTTGGAAGGTATTCCATAGATGACAATTTACAGTACACAGGGGAGGAATTATCCAGCATAAAGAGTTACTTGTTGTAGAAAGAATATGAAGTTGGGGAGGAGGGCACAGCCACGGGTTCAGGAGAGAAAGGGGGGACTTAAAATAGCTCCTCAAAACATTTTCAGGACCAGTGAAAAAGTTTACCAAAGTAAAAATGAAAAATCTTGAATGAAAACAAAAATCATTTGTTTTGTTTTTATAAAAATTACATTTTTTTAAAATACAAGATCCTTTTAATTGCAATTGTGCCCTGTAGCAACAGGACATTTGGCAATGTTTTGCCATATACTGCAGCTTTAAGTCCAATGAGTCAGTATCACATTCCACTAATATTGCACTTGGATCTTGAATCACTTTTTTAAAAAACCATCACAACATCTTCTGTTTCTTCCTCTTGTTAGAACGAGTTAATTTCTAGCCACTTTTTCGATATTTATGCTGACACACTAAAACAAAAGCAATAGGCTGGACACAGTAAAGTACCTCGGAAATACCGGAGGTCCAAGTTCACTTGAAGCACCTTAACACATCACTTTATGGATCAAGAACAGTGTGGCATTATGGTAATTAACTCTCCTAAAAGACTGTGCAGTAACTGAAGTGTGTGCTCTGGGAAATCAAAATGTCATTAGTGGAAATTCTGAGATAAGACCAGGCCGGTGTGAAGGTCACATGGCTCAGTTCTGCTGCAAAATAAGGTTTTCCAGTTCATCTGCAGAACGCAATAAAAATGCGGCTGATTCTCGATACCCTGCCACAAGTTGCCTCACTGCGTTTATTTCAGTTGGACTCAGCTGGGGTCTAGAGCTTGAACTACTGGAGGATCCAGAGCTGGTTGCTAATTGCCTCTTCATACTGAGATCTGTTGGACCTGCAGATAGCAAAGGAAAAGACAAGAAGCTTCAGATCTGAGGCATTTCACAGGTTTGTAGCTACGAATGCAGGGTAGTAAAATCTGCTGTCAGCTGAGTACCAGTGAGAAGTAGCAGAAATAAGCAATAACTGTTCTGTTACCAGTTGTCTTGACAGGAACCACAGTGATTTATATTTATGTATCACAGACCCCACTTATGGAACATGAGGGCCAAGTCCACTGCCAGCAGAAAACCACCCTGAGGGGGGTGATATTCCAACTTGCATCCCACCACTGCCTTGAGATCTGTTGCTGGTGAGCAGGCAGAAGGTTCATCTCCTGTGCCTCCCCCAGCTCCAGCTGCCACCGTAGACTTCATGGCAATCTGCACGCTTGCAATTTTTATCACACAAAATCAAACTTATGTTCTCTAGATAGCTATTTTCACATTTTATGCTTCAATCATCATGCAGCCAGATTGTGAATCCCTTGCAGACGTAGATAAATGGTCATTCACATGACTAGCCTGACACCATCTGATCACTTACATAAATAGCTGCTCATGAATAAGATTAGGCTGGTGACAATCTGGCTGCTACAGTGAGGAGTACACTATCATCTCTGAGAGCTGCATACAGCTGGCAATTTATTGCAAGGATCTTGTAAGGCCAGGACACTGACAAGAGAATCTGCAACAATCAACATGTTGCATTGGCAGCTTATAGCAATATGCTTAGTACTTTTCCTCACAGAATATTCTCAAGACCATGTATTGCTGCATGCAATAGACAAGCACTCCTGAGGGCAGTCTGCAGGTTAACACGATGGGAAAAAAATCTGCCATTATGAACTTTGGCTTTGTATGGAATTTCCTTGGTCATTTGATCAGTTATTAACCAGCTAAGATGCATGGTGCTTTAATGAAATGCTTGCATTTTCCACTTAACACATTTTTTCTGCCTTGAGTGTAAATTTGGACAGATAGAATTGGACTGGGGACTTTTTTAAACATGCACAGAAAGATACAGATGGCAAGTACCCGTAACAAGCAGTATATTATGTGCAAATCTATTAATACTGCTCATTCATTTTGATGGTTTAGCAAATCTATACTTCTGGCAGGCAGAAGATCAGACTAGCCTGATCTTAGTACTCTCCTGGAAATTCGTTTTCCAAAGCAATGTATCTTGCTTTCCTTTGAGAAAACTGTCACTGTTCAATTTGATCAGGATAATATATGTCAATGCCAAAGCTTCCCAGAAAAGACAGGAATAATTTCAAAATTTAGCATATTCAACTCTAGAATGCAAAATACACCAATTCATACTCTGGAGGTTCTCCTAAACAATCCTACCAAAATCACAAGATTCAAAACCAGACCCACAATCTTGAGCAATAACAGAAAGAGATGTCTGATTTCCAGAACCTTAAGATCTGGTCATAAACCTTACTTTCTTTTATGTTTATACAGAGGTGTGGCTGAGACCACAAAGAATGGAGATTGTCATGTCCCCACACTTACTGAAGTTAAAGAAAAATCTCCCCTTGAGTGAATGAAAGCAGAGTTGGGACTACTAAAAGAAAGTACTAAAACAGAAAGGGTCCTATTAGATCTGGTTTCCTACCACACAACTAGCATGAGCAGCATTTAGCCTTACAACTGTATTATCCAGTTTTACACTGGCATAAATGAACTGACTTTTAAACAACTTCCAGTGTACAAAGGATAAATAAAAGGACAATTAGCTCAGTGAATTTCTTTCGGTGTGACCACACACTGCAGGCAAATGATCACAGTGTGAAGGAACTCAGGATCTTTCTAAATAAAATCTTAACCCAGCACAAAGAATGGTATCACAAAGGTATCAGTTGGACTGAATGGTTTTAAGAAGCCATCAAAGACTTCTATATTAATTGAGGTGATAGTGAAAAAGCTGCCACTGACATTGGGGGCATTGTGTTCCATATGAACATACTTTAACTTTTATGTCCTTTCTTTGACTCTCATTCATGTCATAGCCAAAAACACACACACACAATAACTGGCAGAACAGAGCTTCTGTAACAGAGCTTATCTTTTTATGGAACAGAATGAAGGGCTTTTCTCATTGGTAATCCAGATTTTAAGTAATGGAATGGGATATTGGTTTATTTCACTCGTAAGTAGAAAATTGCTTGGTTACATCCCTCAGGTTTTCCTTACGCAAACTGATGACTCAAAGCACTGCTCTGAAAGGAGAACTAGAAGACCAAATGTCCAGCATACACAAAACAGTCCAGGTCCTCACAAGTCTATAGGGTCACAGTTATTTACACAAACTGAAGATCTGGCCCTGTATTCCTAGATTTCTGGATTAACTATCACGAGAAAAAGTTTTTTAACTCTTCAGAATGTTTATCTTTGCATCCCTGAAGGCACTGGAAATACCTGGACAGCATCTGCATGCACAAGGGACAACCAGGACCCAAAACTCTTGGTCTGGGAGATTTCTGTTGTATCAGACCTCTTGTATACAAAGGAAATAAAATATCTCAGATTTTAACTTACCCCAGCTACTTCAGACTACTTGGTGGTTTTGTTTGGTTTTTTGTTTGTTTGTTGAGTTTTTTTATTTCTATATACTAGAAAAATAGGATTTTACTTCAGTCCCCAACACCTGCTTTGTACTTAGCAATTCAGAGTGCTGTCCTCCTTCCCCTCAAAGAAAAGCCCCCTGGGGAAAAAAAGCAAAGACGTCCACACACAGAGAAAATTTTCATGGCTATGGTTTTGGGACAGTGAGTACACCCATGGTTTTTCAGGAAGGGAGGGTACGTGGTTTTGCAGAGAGCTGAACAGAAAGAGAACAAGCCATACTTGATGTGGGGATAAGTATTTTAGTTCTTTTAATTACGTTATGTGACCCCTGCATCTCACCTCTAAAGCTTGCCTTTGAGAGCCCAATTTATATCTGGGAGAATACCTAGTTCAGAGGTTAGTCCCAGGAGGTATTATATTGGTCTCAGCTTATAATAGCCATGATAGACACTCAGTGGCAGTAATAGAGATTCTCAAAGATTGTCCAGGCTGCAAAATACTAAAATGCTACAACTTATTGGTAGCTTCATCAGTCATACCTGGTTGCTTAGAAAATAAGGAATAAGTGCATCTTACTCTTATAGTGTAGATTTTTCCTGTGTAATTTTATGCAAATCAGCTATTGAAACACAGAAACCTAAACCTTACTCATATCTACCACATTTCCTTAACCAGACAAATAAATCACAGCTATTCTGAAGGCTTAAAATAGTTGGTTAAGGTAGATACTTCATGTGCATCTATCTCCAGAAGCCATCTACAAATTACCAGATCTGGAAAAATCTGAACTGCTTCACCACCATTTTGTTTAATAACTATCTTTACTATTTCCTAAGTGTACTTAGCATTAACTATTAAGCTGCCAGTCCTCACAGGAACAAGGAAGTGTGTACCTAGTCTGAAAAACTACATACCTATACAGAGGCAAATCTGAATACTTTTGCAACAACTTTTGCTGTGTCAGGTGTTATTGCACACTTTAGGATGCTGCTTCCTATTCTGGAGTACTTAATGACAACTAAAAATCTTGATTGCAAACATTAGCAGTTTCTACAATGTCTGTGTGTGCGAGCAAAGAATAAGCATATATCACAGAGATTAAGACAGGACACTTATTTTTCTTTGTTTCTTTTAGTGCATGCTACAATAATGCACAATTGTCACCTCTCATGTTTTTATAACAGCACAACATTCTCCCAAGCAGTGGGTTAAACAAATTGCTGAACCAGATCCTTTCTTTTATACTCTTTCAGAAGCTAAAAGTAGTGTTGCTCTGCCTCTTGTTAAGGCCACTTGATTGACACTTTAAGATGGGAATATTTTTGATGTACCACCTCTGTCCAGTTGCAAGAACCTAACTTCTCCTGCAAGGTGAAATTTTTCTTGTTGGAACCACATCAAGCTGAATATGAAAACTCTAAAAACCCACTCTTCATGTGCTAGACAAACATTTATCAAATTAGCTGTTAGGAATGTCTGCCATTAAATACACTGTGGAACAATTGGCATTTCTGTAAATTGCAAAACTTTTATGGAACTAGTTATTGCCTCACGTACTACTCATTACCAAAAATATTTATATTAAATTCCAAAACATGAGTCAGATGTAGTTGTGCTGGCACTGATTGCTTAGACATTACCAACTGTCCCAGCAAAATTCCCTTAAGAGTTATATGTTGTCACTGGGTAGCTACCAATCTTATAATTAACAGCTACTGAAAGAATAATAAACGGGTCAGTGACTCTCAAAATGCTTACCACTATTGTAGATAATAATATAGAATTAAAAAATAATTTTAAAAAGCTTTACATGCTTGAGCATCTATGCTTCTAAATTTTCATTAATAGTTAAGCAACCTTTCTCATCAGTGAAGATGCAAAAAGCAGTGGAACTTATTTTTAGAGAAATACATTTGCCCATGCTTTGAAATCTCTTTTATGTACCTTTCCTATTGCACCTATTCTCCTCTCCCCATTTTTAACTCCTGAGTGGCTGTAGAAGAGAGTATACACTAAATCCTCATATACTCCAAAAACCTTAAATAAAAACCTCTATCAAAGTATGCTATCTTTTTTCCAAATCAGACATATTTATTACAGCAAGAATGTTTTATTGTGATACTATGCATCTGTCAATGCTTCTTTTCCTCCTGCCTTCAAATAGAGAGCAGATGTGCTTGAAAGTATTGTTTCAAGTGCCAGGAGAGATCAAGAAAACAGGGATTAATGAATTGGACCTTTTAAGTTTCTTTCTCCCTTCTACACCTTTCCCTCTGGAAAATACCCTTCAGCTACTTTTGCCTGAGGAAAGAGATATGAAAACACACAAATGCCCAGAGCCACTGAGCATCATACATTTTCAACTATCAGCAAACATACTGGTCTGTGATTAAATTATTATCTGAGATCCTTCCTACTCACCACAGGAGTTTAACTATGTGCCATATACCTGTACTACCTTTACAGTCGTTGTAGGGGGATGATGTAGGGGGACCTTGTGCAAGAGATGGTGAGGAGATAGGCTGATTTAAGGACTTCTCTTTTTGTTCAAGAGATCTTTAGGTAGCTGGCAGGCTTAGGTTTGGATTTCTTTCCCTCTCCAGCCTTCCAGAATAATTTACTCCCTGAAAAGATAACTGTTTCACAGACAACCTTGGAGCCCTGTGAGCCATGGGAGGCATGCTGTTAAGAGGGCTTGGACAGGAAAATGTTTTTGCATTCTTTCATGCCCAGCATGTACACATGCTATTAACCAGTGTTCTCGCCTTTGAAAAATAAATTTTTCCTAAGTCCTTCCACTGTATGGCATTTTGGGGGTGCTTGCATTATCTTCCTTTGCAGTCATCTCCTCAGCTTTGGGCAGAGGCAGAAAAGTAGGATACTGCCCAATATATCCACAGACATTCCATTTCCATTCCTACAGTGGGAACAGACTAATGCTTGTATGTGCCATGTATCTTATAATTTGAAGAGGATGAGGAAGGAGTAAGAGGAATCTGGGAAAGATCTTAATGCAGAATTCAGCCAGCATTCCCCAGCAAGAAATTCCCACCTTTGCCAAAACACAGGTCAAACCATTTCACTTCTTCCAACCTCACATGCTGTATTTTTTAAAAGGGAATTTAACACAGTGTCCCACGCTCCTAACTCTATCACTCTTGTTCTGTGTTTCTTCATGTTCTGGCTCCAGCTGTGTTAGAGATAAGCTGTGTTGCCTTGATATCAGCAGGGAGGCACTAAGAGTACAGAAGATTGTGCAAGAGTACAGGTATAAAGATGAGCCGGAGAGAGCAACCACAGCAAAAATCCCATTCAACCCCTATGTCCTGGCTAGCCAACCTGTGGGTAATCCATGCAAAAGGGGACAAGATCGCACAACACTCCTCCCTGCCCCAGAGCAGCACTGTCATGCTGATTGCTGGGGCTCAGCAGCATCTACTCTGGGAGCTTCCCCCAGCAATCCCATCTTCCTCAGCAGGGCTGCATCATATGAAGGACCAGGAGTCAGAGGACTGGGAAGGCTGACTGGGATATGGGCAAGAGGCCTGGCTAAAGTAGAGAACAGCTGGGAGGGCGCAGACCTTCTGGACCTCTGGAAGGGAGCAGCAGGGAGGGGTGAGCAGTGTGGTGGGAGTTTGGCAGTTACCAACTGAACCATTGGGCCATTAGTCATGGTCTGCAGGCCTGCCTGTGGGAGAGGAGGCTGAGGATTTGGCACAGGATTTGCAGATGGTATGAACATACTTGGATTCAGTCAGAGGACTCACCTGAGCTGGAAGGGGACTGGACATTTGTGGTGCCTGGGATGCAGTGCTGAGTTGTGGCTGTGGTGGAGGTAGGCTGCAGATCTGTGTAGAGAAATGGAGACACGACAGCTGCTTAGTCTTACCGTGACACAAAGGCATGTCCTGCATAGCCAGTCTGACAGTGAATCTTAAACACCCTCTTTTTACACACACAAAGGGAAATGACTGATATTTCTGCCTAGAAAACCAGACAGTGATGCAGAAGAAAGAGCCCCAAATCACCATCAGGAAACCCAGAAATGGCAGGCAGAAATACTTTCCACACCTCTTAGAGAAAATGGACTTCAGGAAATGAAGCGGCTGTGAAGACCATGACTCCAACAAGCCCAACATGACTTCAAAAAGTGCTGAGAGCTGGCAGTGAGTCATCAGGAGAGGGCAGACAGCAACCCACTGGACAGAAACATATGGGGAGATGAGCCGATCCCACTCTGTCAGGAGAGCTCAGGCAGCATGCAGGGACTTCAACAGCACCTGGCAGCAGCAAGAGATTTTGCTCCCAACAGTATCTTCCTGTCCTCACCCTCCTGCCCTCAAGCTGAGGGTTCATCCAAGCTCAGTCCAGGTGTGATGGAAGGGGGCCAGCTGAAGCCTTTGTGGCTGGCTAGGAGCTGGCAAGCAAATTTTATTTACATCCACTGAACTATTCCACCTTGGAGGTTCTCCATTCAGTTCTGTAGCAGGAACTGTATTAGCCTTAAAAAAAGAGAGCTGTAGAAGTCCACCCTTCTCAAAGAGCAGCTCTTCTTTAACATTTACAAGAATCAAAGACAATTTGCTCAAAGGCGTCTCCCCAGCCCATGTGCAGGCTGACAGAGACTGTCAATCCACAGATTGCTTGGTGAATGTTTCCATTCATTGAGATGGATTGGCCTAAAAAATTTAAAAGGAGAGGAAAAAGACACCTTGGTGCTGTAAGTCCAAGGCTTTTTTGTGTGTGTTTTTTCCCAACCCATAATAAAGGAGGGGTCACTGTACAAGCTGCTGCATTCTGTTTGCTCATATTGAGCAGTTGCACAAAGGCTTGCCCCATACAGTTGTGTAAGGAGCTGATTATGGCTCTGTAATTAGCCATGTGGAAGGACAGCCCTCTCCATGTGGAGGGAAGCACTGCAACAGCAGGCACAGAGAAGTCCCTGAGCCAGAACCACCAAACAGTTGGGTGAACAGATAGCTAAATCTGTAAGATCAGAGTAGGGATGAACTTTATAGGGAGGAAATAACCAAATTAAATGAGTCACAGAATACAAAATACATGCATCAGTTGGACTACTAGATAAAGAGCTAATTGGACATAGTTATTATATCACTGTGGGGGAAGGTCCAGAAATAGGTATTCAAGCAGAGAGTTTTAGACAGCTATTGCAAATTCTTTTTTTCTGTTTTAGCATATACACAAAATCAGACCATATTTGTTTATACACACATTCTGACTGAGGTGTGTATTTTTATACTAGGAGAACATCTGTAAATGTGAGGAGAACTACATTGAAAAGGAAATGCATTCTTAAATTACTTCTTAGGTACCAAACCAATTTACCAGCAAGTATCCTGTTCTCCAGAGAAGTTAATCATTAACCATTGTTTCATGGTTCATGATACATATTGCATACATTTAGAACAAGAGTCCTTTAAACATTGTAATGAGTCTGTGAGGTCTGTCAGGAGGGCAATGGTTACTCCTCTCAGCTCCAACTCCATTCCCTCCTCCTGTCTGCAAATGGGCGTATCAGAGAGAATTGACAGATCCCAAAGAACTGGCCTACAAGTCCTCCCATTTCTCCTGTAAGGAAACCAGCTACCAGAGCCAAGCAGTTTAACCTCAATAGCCAAGAGATAATTAGGTTGGTTACTGATTGGGTTTGTGGCAATGAAACTAAGAAATTGAAGGAGTGCCTTTCCACAACTTTCCTAATGATCTTTCTGAAATGGCAAGTGGGTCACAAATTAGCAACCTAACTAGACTGTTAGCACCAACAACTGTTTTCCAAGTCCTGGCACACAGACTTTTGGTTTGTGGAGCTCACATACTTTGCATCCTTTAGGATCCCTGTGGAGAAGATGGACACCTCTGCACAGCCTTCCAACTATGCACAGCCATATGAAGGAGGTACAATGGCTTACTGGTCTTGCAAAGTAAGAGGACATACAGACAAAATTTTCCAGTGCAAGTAGAGAAAGTCAAGGAAGAAGAAGTGTTTGAGCATATGTCTGTATGCAAACCTATCTCAAGCTTTAACTGTGAAAAAACCACTACAGTCTTCTATGTCAAAGGTAAAATGAAAAAGTTGCTTCTAATCAGAAAACAACACTAATTTATGGTGTTTAATTTGTATGTCATTTTTTAAAATTGCATGCTGAAGACAGAGAATACATTTTCCTAAATCCCACGATTCACTGAAAAATGGGAGTTATGAAAATGTATCCTATTACAAGATATTTGAAGGGAAAAACAAGTACACAAAACAGTTGTGTTTCCTCACAGTTTAAGATGATATAAACCAGGACAATATTGATGGCTTTTGCTGACAAATAACACATGTGGAGTTTAATCCTACTCTTAGTTGGGTAAAAGGGCAAATGGTAACTGTTTTCAGTGAGAACTGGCTCAGATCCTCTCTGGCCACAATGGAAAAGACAGTTTTAAAGTTCTTGTACATTTTTGCAAAACAACAGATTTCCACAGCCCGCCTTACTCTTATTTGATCAGAGACCATATTCAGTACCTCAGATGTGTTTTTCATCTGTATGGAAGCAATTACAATCATCATTCAGTCTCTTTAAGTCAAAGACTTTTGACAACTAAAACATTATCTTTTTTTAAAACTTAAAGCAAATCATTCACAGACCTTTGAGAATTTTGGGGTTGGGGGTTGAAGAAGGAGACATGACTGAAGGTCCCCAGAACACCACATGCCAGTAACTCCTTGCAAGCTGCAGCCTTGATAGTGTTTTGAAAATTGCTGAGCATGCTGAATATTGAGGCTATAGCTGAACAATTGCCATCTTGCCTACGTCAGCTCATCTACCTGAAATGGCCCTCTCGTCAGACAGAGAGAGATCAGCCAGGGCAAAAACCCAGGGATTTCTCCATCCTCTGAGACATGTTTTTAAATACAGTTCTTGGAGGCAATAGACCATCAGGCTTCCAGAGTAATCACTATTCCACGACAGAGAGAAAATACCCTTCTATCAGAAGGGTATTGATCTGAATTTGTATTAAATCTATATGAGGGACTATTTCAAACAAATACTAGAATTCACTTACATTTGTTTGTGACAAAAGCATGCCAATGTAAGAAGAAAGAAATGTAAATAAATAACACGAGTGTTTTTCTCAGATGGGCATACAATCTCACAGTGACACATATTTACCTGCAAAATTTTTAGCTAAGAGTATATAAATGGACATGCTGATTTCTCATATAACACTTGATATGCTAGATGCTTATCTACAGTAAATTAAAGTAGGTGGTGAGACCATGTGAGAAAACTATGTCAATTCATTTGCATTAAAAAATACGGAGTTCAGTGTTTTCAAACTCAAGACAAAAAGACAACAGTGGCCTCATTTTGTGATCAGGACAGGTGAGGACAATAATGATAGGGTAGGTCTTCATAAAGCCATGCAAATCAACTGAAGATCTAACCTGGCATTTACTCACTCAGCTTTGTTAGAGACTTATGGTTCAGTCTTGCCCTATTGTGCATTAGTTCCTTGAAACTGAAAGGAGACTAGCGTGCAGTGAGCAAGTATTTGCTCAGCAGTAGCTGTTTGCAGGATTGTGTTCCTGCTCATTATGTGACAATAGGCTATGGATATTGAACCCCTTGGACCAGCTTTTTGTACAGCAGAGGGAAACAGACACATGAGCACATATACACACAGGCACATTTTGCAAGGAAACTCACCACTGCTAGAAGCATCACTGAGATTTAGCAGCCCACCTCCGAGCCCTCTGTAACTATGGTAACTGTAGGTCCCATTGCCGTTGATGTACAACACCTCCTGTGTGCTAGAAACAGCTGATGTTGAGTAAGTGACCTGGGCTGGCTCCTGTTTGTACTGCTTGTCAGCTGGAGCAGCCTCGTCCTACAAAAACAAGGAAAGGTTTTGATTACTCTTACATTTTACCTTGCATGAGAGGGTCTTTTCCACAGTTAAGACTCTATGTCTGTTGCTTTCGGAGAAGTATAATACATGTTAAACAAGCACAGATATGTTTGATTGACCAAATATCAGCTGAAAAGAAACAATGAAAATAAGCAAGAATACAGGTTTCCTAAAAATGTGAGAATATTAATTTATTTGTGCTCCACAAGCCTACTGTACTGTTTCTCGAGGGAGAAGATGAACTCTATCACCCTAAAGATCCCACAGTCTTCTACAAAACCCAACTCTGTCCAGAAAGCGTGGGAAAGAATAGGAAAAAGCCATTACTTCCTGAGCACCTTCTGAGCACCAGAGTGACCCTTCCAAGTCAGAAAATCATGTATTTGTCAATAAGATGAACTAATACAGAATGCACCGACTATTTATTTTGATGTCTCAGTCTCAGAAGTGACAGAAGGAATAGAGAAACGGAATAAAGCAGCATTTTCTATGTTTGGAGAAGACTGAGTGTCCTTCCTCACAAATGCCAAAAAGTAGGGATGCCTCTACAAATGTGACTTGAAAACATTTGTTATCTCTGTATGAGCAGTGGCTGTTCGTACACCATGAGTTTTCCTCAATGCTCCATGTTCAGCTCCTAGATGATCACATAATATTTAACAGAATTTAGCACAACAGCTCTTCAATTTTCTCCTAAAGGAGATGATGTTTCAAGTGAAAGTGTATTTTTGCCTATCTGCACTTACTGTAGCTACTACTTAGAGCACCTCATCTCCACTCATAGTCACAGAATGCCCCTGTGGCAACCTTAGTAATGACAGAGGTGAAAAAAAAAGAAAAACATTAAGGGAAGATTTAATGTGTTTTAGTAGCTGGAAACAAGAAAAACTATCAGTGTGTGACTGCTCATCCCACCACAGAGACCTGAATACCAGATTTTCTGATTTAGTCTGCAAAAGTATTTGAACGTTTCCTTTGTTTCTTTTAACTTTTAGACTTTTTTATAGGTCTGAACACTTTCATCTGATGAAAATATATTTCAATTATTTCAAATAAAATGGATCTATGAAAGATCTGTATTTAAAAGACCTTTTCAGAGTAGTTAACTGAAAAAAAAATCTGCTAGAATTATCCCCCCTTTGTGTAAGATTTTGTCAATTTTATGCCTCTGTCTTCCGTACAACCCTTTTATAGTTGCTAAATACACCAAACACATTAAAAAATGCTATAAAACACCTGAAACCTTTTTTACAGTTTTTACTTAGAGAGAACGAACTAATAGTTCAAACAGTGTCCAGTCTCTGTGCTGAAGCAAAAAGGGTTGTGAAGCAGCTTTCTTATATGCATTAGGAGTAGTTGTTGGTTCCACCTCTCAAAGACACTACCAACTTTTCAGAGTTGACGACATCCCTGCCTTGCAGATATTTATTGGTGAAAGAGACTTGGGCACAACTGACAGGAGAAGGTATATATATTATTAACAGAAATTTTAATATTTAATACAGAACACTGAACGATCAGACAATTAATTCCACAAACAATAAGAATGGGGTCTCTTGGGCACTAATATGAGCTGACGCAAAGCTTTGTATTTTTAAGAGAGTTGGTCAAAATGGCCTCCTTAGCATTTTCTTAAGTAGTAGTAATCTTTAACAAATGACCAGAATTGCAATGTATTTTTGCCAGGAATTCAACTTTAATATCATTTACCTTTTATATTCAAAGGCAATTGCTGTCTCTTATGAGAGAAAATGTATTATTGTCTCTGAGAATATTCATAAGTTATACAGTAAAGTTCTATCTTGGCAACATAGCTTAACTCATCATTCAAAACTTTAAGACTCTCAAGACTCAGATGTTCTGTATCTTTATGTCTAAAACTAGATGATACTTCCTGCTGTAGGCTCACTCAGAGCCTCATTTTATTTTTCACAGAGATCAACAAGGGATCCTCTGCAATTTATCAAGGACTTTATTTATCAAGGAATTTATCAAATTTATCAAGGACTAAACTGTGTTTGAGGGGCACAGTGCAAACGGGAGTAACTCCTATAGCTGAGCAGAGTACGTGGGGTCCTGTCTCCTTATCCTCACTGGGGGATATCCTTGCCCACAAATCTGATGTCCCCGAATTTACACATCCTCCAGAGCCCCTCTAGCCAGTGCACCAAAGCCCTAAATGTGAGTTTCTTGCAGAGTGGATGCACTGAGCTTCTAACAAAGCACAGAATGCAGAGCCTGGCCAGAGGATGCTGCAAGGGTGCTTGGTACACCTTGGTGCACACCATCCCACGTGTCAGAGCACACAGCCAAGAAGTGGGAGACGAGAGTTCTGGCTCCTTGTTGCAGTACATGGTGAAGAGGCGGAAAAATTGGGATGCCAGGTCTCTGCTGTCTGTGGTGAGGAGGGGACCTGAACTCAGAGCTGCCATCTCCTAGCAACCAGGCTCAAAGCAAAACTGTGGTGGGAGTCGTCAGTGAAGCTGTGCCACTGTATGGAAAAAAATGCACAATTCATAGGGCTACAGAGATAGCAAACAAAAAGGGAGCATGACTCAGTTCCCTTTCCTCCCCTGCCCTGGGAGCCTTCCAGCCCTGGTCCCTTCCAGCTACTCCCTAACACAAAATTCACAAGCTGCTCTGAAGTCGGGAATCCAAAGGAATCTATGCTGCTGAAGGGAGGTCTTTATATAGAACTAATTTCAGCCCTGTGCAACACCAGGGTGTGCCATGGTCTGGGGTTTAACATGGAGTCCATGCATACTGGTAGGCAAGGCATTCCTCAAGAAGGTGAAAGGGGTTGAGGATGACGCTGAGCCCAGGACTCCTGGTTCTGCATATGAGCTCTAACCTCTTGGCCTCTATACAAAGGGCTTCCTCTAAATATTACATATCTTTTTAAAGAGCATACTGGTCACCTGTCCCTGAATGGCGAATAAGTTGCCATACATTTCAGACATCAGTACTTCAGGTTAATTAAATGCAGAAGCAGGGCAGGATTTTTAAGAGTTTTTTTCTGAGCAGACTCAGGTGTCAGCCCTACTGGTAAGATTAAGAACCATTAGCCCAGTCCTAGGGGGTAAGGTGTTGCCTCTTGGATGTTCCTTTGGGAATAAGCATTTTTTGGAAATGTTTTCCACTTCAAAAGGCAAAACTGTGTCCTTTTTCCTTGCAGTCATACTACAGATAAAGCAGTCAGGCTCTCCTGGGGAAAGAGAATATGAATATCATATTCACTTTTGTATACCTGAGATTTATTCTTCACAGATTCATTCTCTTCTTTCTTTTCATCTGAATTGCCTTTGCTTTTAAACCAATGTAGAAATTAAACATAGTGTTGTTCTGTTGAGATTGATTCCACTGAGAACTGAGATTTTTAAAATATTCTGTGTTAGTCATTCAGCATCCTTGTTTCTCCCTATATAATATTTACACTGGACAGGCTTATTTATTTAAAATGTTATTTTAAAAATGCTTTAATTTCATAATAACCATTAACAATTAACTAACCATTTAGTAATATGTTTCACCTAACTACATGAAATATACATTGTTGTAATTCATAACAAGTTCATTAAACCTCCAAAGTATTAACTAACCATTTTAAAACTATTTGTAATTTACCTTTAATAAGAAGTATGAGCAAGATGCAGATAAAACATTTGTTCATCTAGAATTTGACTCATACTATCTTAATTTTGTATATGGCAATGGAAACAAGTTATCCTTCTAATAATATTTCTCTTCTAAATTTATTTTGGAGGAGAAGTAATTTAAGTCTTGAGCAAATCATCTGGAAAATTATGGAAATCACAGAAATGGAAAAATACCTTTTAGGTAAAAAAGCATGCTAAAACAAAAATTTATCTGTTGGCTTGAAAAAAAGCACAAAGTTTTTACTATTATCCTCAACTTTATATATGCCAGAGATACTTATGTCTCAGTTTTTTGTCAAGGTCTGTACTAAGAGAACACAATCTTTTCCATAAAAGACCAGATAGAAACAATTTATTTGATTTTATTTTTAACCATGGAAGCAATTTAGTAACCATCTAAGGACAGTACATACTAAGAAAAGATTCCATGAAATATTGCATAACCTGCATATTGAAGAAACTCTTTTTTGCTCTGACTGATATTCTGAGCAGCAACTGAATAGTTTACAGAGGAAACACCATCCACAGCAACACAGATGCTAGTGCAGATTGTCAGGGCTATGGTACAAAGAGCAAGGCTCACTGGCAGTTCCCAGCCTCCTGTTCCCCTGCCAGCAGAGGCACAGCACACATCTCTTTTCAAACGTCTGTCCTTTGTGGAAGCACCTTTAGCAAAGTCACTGATCTTTTTTGTTCCTCATCTCCTTCACCACCACCAAAATAATACCAAAAAGCAATAGTTTGTTAAAATAAAAAGCCCAGGCAAATCTGTGCTACACTGAGTTTTGATCCCATATATACACGTCAGAAATTCTGTGTACTCCTGCTGAGAGAAGTGCTATTGCCTTGGCTCTCCTGTTAGCAACTGCCATTGATAACATGAAAATGTAAATCCCAAAAATGTGTAATCAGATCAACTCACATGGACAATGCTAGCTGACCACAGAGCTAACAAAACTTCTGCAAAGAGAATATAAATAGTAATGTTCCAAAAATGGCAAAGATGGCACAATGCATCTAGTTACTGCTTTCATGAGATGCAGACTGACAAATTAACAACTCTGAGAATGGCAGCTTTTAACTGCTCCTATGTCAACATGATTTTTTCCCATCAATTAGAAAAGAGACAAAAAGACAAACATATTTTTGCCTCATCTTAATACTTTCTTTTTTAACACGTTAAACTGAAAAATGTGGATTGCTTGTTGTTCTTGTCAATAAAGACTTCTCTTAGAGAACCACTTTGAGATTAGGAAAACTCAAATGCAGATAAGTCTTCAAACAAATACGCAAGCCAGGGACCCAGTATTTGCATATGGTCTTCCATTTTTTCATAGAAAAAAAAATCATTCGCATGATGAAACAAAACAAGCTTTAATTTTCTTTAGGCCTCAGTGACTTGTAATATGGCTTTAGAAGAAAGGAGATAATGTTTCATATATTTTTCCCATTTGGAACCCACTCATTTATTTCTATGATTTTTGAATCAAAAGTAAAATAAATAGAAACACATGATAAAACCACATAGCACTTTTCAAAGCACACCCAATTAATCCTTACAATACTCTTGTTAGATAGAACTTTTATCACAGCTTTTCAGATGGTGAGATTCTGGCAACAAAGGCAACCTTAAGCTAGTTTACCTAATATGTAAAGTACTTGAGTTCTGCAACCATAACAACATAATGGGATTCTCTTTGTGTAACCTAATTTTTAAAATAATGGTAAGAAATTCAGAAATTTTATCACGAGGCACCCTGTTGAATCCAGAGGGGTGTGGGGCTGGGAGTTCTCTGCCCATCTCGGCTCTCATGAAGAGAAGCTGCTGCCAGGGAAAGCAGCCATTATCACCCACATGGAGCATGGTATTTAAAGGAGGGTGAGACACAGCATTCCTGGCTCCCATTGCAGAGCCCAGAATGTGGACCCTTATTTGACAGCTGGCAACCTCTGCTGTTTCCTTGACCTGATCATGTATACTTTGTTCTCAGTCTCTTCAAACTTATTTCATACTGTCTCTTCAAAATCCCTGACTCCTCACACCATCCTCTCTCCGGGTTTCATCTTCTACCCTCCATCTCAGTTTCAGTCTTCTTGCCTAGCAAATCATAATCTCTACTTTCCAAACAAATCTCTTGATGCCAGATACCTGAGAAGCTCCAGCAATTCAAAGCCTTTTGTTTCCGAGTTTGTATTTAATCAGTGTCACATCCACCGATGGTCCCATCTGAGATTTTCTCTCCCTCCTATCAGTGTCCTATTCCCCAAAATCCTGTCCCACAGGGAGCAAAGCCAGATTCCAGAACTAGCCAGGGCAGTTTCTGTTTTCAACTCATGTTATTTTTCATTAGTAGTATCTGATCCTCTTTCACCACTAGTTCTTTAATTCACCTGACCAGTTTCCATCACATTGCCAGCCTCAGCTACTCACTTCCTCATTCAACCCCATCTCATAATGTCACTTTCCCTTTATCCCTTGTTCTTTCTGCTCCTGCCAACACTTACAAGTCTTCAGCCTCAACACTCTTCTCCTCCTTTCTGCACTGAATTCAGATTCCTAGTCACACTCACTGAAATTTGAATAATTTGGGAATTTAGCAACTAAAATACTATGTCTGTGTGCATCCCGTGTCACATCCCTGGCATAAATGACACCACTATATTGTCAAGAGCAAATGCAGAGCCTGTTTGGTTTTCTTGGGGTTTTTCCCCTTAAGGAATGGTAAATACATTTAAGGATCAAACTACCCCTACAGGACAAAATTTTCCTCATTCTTGAAAATGGCTGCAATTTTCTCTGAAAGTTCAAGAGGTGAAGAAATACAGAACAGTAAAAGTAACCCCTGTGGGTTGAAGGTCATGAAGTTATCACCAAATTGTATATCTAGTATTATAACAGGAAGTGCCAGGTAATCTTAATAAGTGCTGATACTGCCAACTGCTTGGGTGACACACATTGTTCTGACAGAACACTGGATCTTTTATTAGCCTTAATTACATTAGAGTAATTATATAGTGTTTGACCCAGCTTTTAATTTCATGATCAATATCCTGGAAGCCTAGACAGTTAAACATTATTTTGGCACATCATGGTGGGCTAAATTTTCCTTTAATGCTGCAGTAAGGCTGTTGCGTCAGTGTGCTTAGCAATGGTGGAAATGGGATTTCTGCAAATGATGGATGGGACTTTTCACTTCAGTTTTGGTTTCCATTAGACATTCTTTCTGCCCTCTGCAGTTGCTAAGGTTTGTATTGGGATTCCTACTCACTAAAGAAAGCCTGTCAAGACTAGTAAGGCTTGAACAAAAAGAAAATAGACCTACACAATTCACTGAGTTTGAAATCCAAATAAAGTTTCACAGTAGTCCTTTGCATTGGCTGACCTTCATATTTAAAGTACTGAATATTTATAGTCCTTTAAAAGACTACATCTTTAAATATTGTGGGAGATGCTGTTACAGCTGTGAGTTCAGCACAGAAGCAATGTAAGGACAGACCAAAAGCTGATCTAAGAAAAGATACTGCCTTCCCCCAGAAGCCTTATTTCTCTTACAATGCAATGAGAAAAAGTCAGACTTTCAGTTAACTCAGCAGTTAACTGAAACAATGAGAGAAGCCAAGCATTTACTACAGCCTCTGATGAATTCGCACATCTGAAAGATAATCTGTGTGACCTGTTTGCCATGCAGCACCATGCTTTCATACCACAAAATTATTTTTAATAAAGTTCTACAAAATTTCCAGTCCCTATATTGAGGGATTATTAACAAAAAAATTAAAAGATTTCAACTCACCATATCAGACCCACAGCTGAAACCTGAAAAATTAAAATGCATTGCTAGAATCTTTATAGTCTGTTCAGGAAAATACATAAAACATAACACAGATATTTTATCTGAGGGGAAGAATTATTCTCTGATAACTTTTCAAAACTCATACATATATATGCATGTGTGTTTGTATGTGTATACATCCCATAATATCTCTAAAATGATGCATCCAATAAAAGTCCCATAAACCCCTGTCCAAAATCATCAGTACAGACAGATGTAAAAAAATAGTTGCACCTCTGGAAAGATTCCTTTCCCTTTAAGTTTAGTTGTCCTTCAATAAACAGCATTGCTGGAGCAGTATGATCTAAAGACAGAGTAAACTACAAGTAGGCTTGTGCTATACAGTAGTGTACGGGACACTCCTTTTTGGGCTCTTCTATCCCGTACACTACTCAGGACATCTTTGTGAGCCTTCTTTCAGATATTTGGTTTTCAGTACTATTTTTGGAACAAGCAACAGCCCTGTTTGATTACTTAGCCCACCCTTGTTTTCATGTGTCTTTTGTTCTCTTGCAAGTCCAAAAGTGTCAGAGAGAACAAAACTGACAAAAAAGTATGTTTGGTTTAGTGTGATACTCATAGCACCATCTTTATCAGGACAATATCAGTATGGGCATACACAAACATTCAGAAGTGAAATATTTTCTGTTAGAGAATCAGGGATAGTTCATATATCTGTACTTCCCTTTTCTGCATTTTGAACAACATTCAGGGAATAAGGCACTAGATTTATGGATGAGGTCTGCATACGACCAGCAGAAAGGCCCCTGAGATTTTACCCAGAAGTACTAAGTGTAAATTTGAGCAAGCTGGCTAAAATAAAACATGAAGTAAAGGTCAAATAATGTCACACAAATCATGCCAGATATTCTTTAGTTTGGAAAGTGTTTTGATAATTCAGGAGTGGATTTAGCAATGAAATCAAGAGGGACATAATTTCTGTTCTCGGGTATGCATAGTATTTCTCCTCTTGTAAGGAACAGCTGGGAGACCGCACAGTTGTTTTCCATCCTCTTATTATCAAATTTAGACTATGTTTTTCTCTACCATTCTCTCTGCATTATTTTCTTCATTATTACTTACTTAAATCAAGTATGTAAAAAAAAAAGAGAAAGCTCGTTCTTGTGTGACACACACTCAATTTGTAGCTCAGTTGGAGATGGGCATTCCAGCTAAGCTGAACATTCATGCTTTAGCTGTGAGTCTATCATCTCATCATTACATGGAGAGCACATCAGTCTCAGGATAGAATTTCTGGCATAGACATAAGATTATATGAAAAAGTG
>WEIV01018963.1:0-10137 GCA_013390005.1 Calyptomena viridis | reverse complement strand
TTAGACTGCTTTACTTAAAGCACAAGAGATGCTGCTCACACCACTCCCTGGTGAGGAGCTGGCAGTGCAGAGCTGGGCTGAAGCCCTGAGCCAGAGCTTAGGTTTTGCCCCCACGAGCAAGCAGCGCTACTGACTTAATGACAGCTGAGGGGCTCTGGTTGTACTGCTGCCTGTGCTACCCTGAGTGTGCCAGCAGGCAACTGAAAGAGTCAGCACTGAGCCCAAGGGCATGGGGCAAGGTTTTCTGCTCTTTTGTCTTTTTTTTTCCTTTCTTTTTCTTTTCCTTTTTGTGGCTTCCCAATCCAGCCTCTGACACAGAAAAAGAAAAGCAATGCTGCGTTTTCCTCATTTCTTAGGGAAAGCATCACTGATGTGGGTTTTCAACTAAAAGAGGGTAGATTTAGATTAGATATTAAGAAGGAAGTTTTTGCAGTGAAGGTGATGAAATGCTGGAAGAGTTTGCCCAGAGAAGCTGTTGTTGCTCCATTGTTGAAGGTGTTCAAGGTCAGTTGAGAAACGTGGTCTAGTTGAAGATGTCCCTGCTCAGTGGAGGGTTGGACTAGATGGCCTTTAAAGGACCCTTCCAACCCAAACAATTCTGTCATTCTGTGATTAGGGGATCAGTGTCCCATGTTAGTGTGCAATCGTTATGCTTGCAGTTGTTTGGGATAACAAAGAGATGTTACCCAGCTCCAGCAAGTTTTCTAGCCCTTTCCAAGCCCACGGTCATGCTGTCCAGCATTCTTGATTTACAAGGGCCTTTTTGGTCTCTGCAGGCTTTAGCCTACCTCCTGTCATTGGGACAGTTTCCAACGTGCCCAGAAAGCACCCTGGTCCTGCCCTCAAGAACCAGGTCAAGCTGCCCTTACTGCCCAGCACGCCCAGCACCAATGGGAATGGCAGCTTCCCACACAACTCCTCAGGTAAGCCTGCTCCACTGCAGCCCCTGCACAAGCTTTTTCCTTGCACAAGGAGCACAAACTGCCTCATTCCTCAGCCACAGCTGGGGTCTTGGCTCCATAGCTCATGCTGAGCATTAACAGCAACTCTGCTTTGGATTTACTCCAGCTTGGAGCAGTTGGTGCTTAGAGATCCATTGGAAAGTTGAGCTGAATAAAGTAAAGTAGTGGTAAAGGCTTAAGCTCGAGCTTTTGCCCATCCTGGTAGTCCAAAGTCTGACACAGCTGTAACTGCAGAGTTGGGCTCCAGTGCAGTCTGGCAGGGTGTGCTCACTGTGCACCTATGAGTACCACCACCATCAACTGTCCACGCATCATCTCGGCCCTGTGCCTGTGCTGCTGTCTGGCTCTGCAGCCAGCTGTTGTGCTCTCCCAGCAAGGGTTGTCTCTGCATGGCAATCAGTGACTTGGTGCAATCGTGCTGTTGCCCCCAGGAGTGTGTAATGGCTTCTATCCACTTTCATCCCATCTCCTGCAATGGAAACTGGGAACAAGCAGTGCCCCTCCTCTGTCATCCCACCCAAATCCAGTGGCTGTGTGTAGCAGATGACATATAGGGGAGGCTGCCTTGTAGCCCCAGGCTGCTTGCTGCCTGCAGTAAATGGACAGCAGCAGGTAGTCCAGAGTGGTTTTCCCCTCTCCGTTGGGGGTAGCCTGCCTCGGGTGATCGTCCTGAGCAGGAGTGCACTCAGCTTCCTGCTGCCTAGAATATTTGAAGTAAATGGAAACAGAGGCACTGTCACATTCAGAGGGTCTGGTATCCCTGTTCCCTGGTGGCTGCTCCTTGGGGATTCACGCAAGCCCAGCAGGACTCAGTTGTTCAGGTTTGGTGCTCACGGGAGGCAGCTGGAGGTCTTTCCTCAGAACGTTAGAGTACCTCTGTCCTCAGTGCTCTGGGCAATCAGGGAGATAAGACAAGAGACATGTGCCCACCTGAGGAGCTTACTGCTGGGGTAGCACTGTGTCCCAGTGAGTGTGAGCTCTGTGGCACTAGGGACCTGCAGCTGGCTGGGCTACCTGTAGGGACCTGGGAGTGGTGCTGTGTGTGCAATTTTCAGGTTTACACGAGCAGCTGGTGCCCAGCTGAGGGTGGCTGGGAGAGCATTGGGTGCTGGGGAAAGCAACGAGCCAGAGAGCAGTGAATTCTCTGAACCAGTGCCAGTTTGTACCCATATGTCATCTGGGAGATCGCGTTGCCCTCTGCTCTGTGGCAGAGTGTCTTGCCCGGGGTATGTGACGCTCATGTCTGACCCTCTCCTTACAGTGAACTCACAGATGGCCATTGGTCTGGAGCACAGAGAGGAGCCAGTATGTGAGAATGCCCAGAAAGGCACAGCCTCTTCTGACCCAGAGCAGCTGTTGCTCGATGCACTCTCATGGCTCAGCAGTGACGACTGGTAAGAGATTACTCTTTCTCCTTGTCAGCATAAAGATAGGTTAGAAGTGTATTTTTCTAGTGCCTCTGAGCCCAGACAGCCCAGAGGTCCAAAAGGAAGTAGTGACACCACTCCAGAGCAGTGAAAGATTTGAGAGCAGCCTTTTGTTGGCCTTGGTCTGTAGCAGGGCTCCAGCTGCAGCAGGTCTGTGCTGTTTCCTGCTCTGCCTTCTGCTCTAGGTAGCTGCAAATGCAATCTTCAGAGAAGAGAGAAAGCTGCAGAGCAAGAGGATTTACTGGCTGAAGCCAGAAGCAGGATGGAAGCACTCTTGAGTTTAGAGATTTGGGCTCTTTGGGTCACTGGCCCAGGTGGGACTGAGTAAGGCTTTATCTCTGGCCCTGGAAGCAGTGGCAGAAGACAGGATCTCCCTGTGACCTGCTGCATGCGAGTCTCAGACTCACAGGGAGTTCCTGTTTCTGAGAAATGGACTGAGTTGTGGTATAGAGTTGCTCAGCCTGTCATTTTTCCTGAAGGGCTCATGGCAGAAGAAAAGGAAGACCAAGAAAACAACTTTCAGGAGTCTTGCACTTTTAGAATTCAGCTTTTTCCTTCTCGCTGCTTCATATGGGCCTGTTTTGTCAATAAGCACAGTGTGTCCTGAAATTAGACACAGGAGTAGACTTGTAGAGGCCCAGAGGTGATGACTTACACAGGGGACACTGGTTGTCTTTTTGATTTCTGGGTTAGCACCTGCTCGCTAGGACACGGGGATAACCGGGAGAAATCTTCCATGATGCATCCCCTCGTGCCATTGCTTTGTTTTGCCCCTCTCCTTGCCCATTCCTGTTTGGTGCCCTGTGAAGTGCAGAGAGCTGCTGGAGGTGTGGGGGGTCTGGGTTACACTCAGGCACCCCCGTGGGTTGGGTCCCCAGGCCTGTGCTGCAGCCCTGATGGCTGGGTCGTGGGCCTTCCTGTAGCTCAGGTCCTGCACAAAGCAAACGTTGAATGAGGCAGGGGTTTGCACCTTTTAAATAACTTGTTGCTGTTGTGGGTGTTATTTTAAGAAGGGAAAAAAGCCAGCCTTTCTGCTGTTCTTGCCCAGGTGTGAAACCTTCTAGGACAAATTGCTGCTTTTGGGGCACTATGTGGGTACAGTGGAGGGGGTGACAGACAGGATTAGATTGCAGAGTGGAAACTCAGCCATGGAGTGGCAGTGCAGACTCTCACTCCTGAACTGCCTGCTAGGGATGGCAAGGAAGGAAAATGCCTCTGTAACAGACTGACAGGGTTGTGTCTCAGGGACAGGTAGGCGGAGGGTGCAAGAATCAGAAACGTGGCACAGTCTCACAGCTTCTAGGAAGCAATGACAGAGGGACTTGAGGTGCCAGAGATTTCAGAAAGGCTCTCTGGTTAAAAGGCCACAAATTAACCCATCCAATCTGAAATGCACCTCTTTGTCTTTTGGATTTTGGAGTGCTTTTGACAGCCACAGCATCCTGTGGCAATGAGTTCCATGACTTGATTAAGAACTGTACGTAAAGCACCTCCCTTTGTTTGTTTGAGCTGCCCCCCTGGTAATTTCAGAGGGTGCTGCCTAGTACTTGGGTGGAGAAGAAAATTCAGTCTTTTTGGTAATTGCCTTTCAGGGAGCTGAAGGAGAAGGGACTCCTCAGCATCAAAGGCCTGGCTACCTCCCATTCAGAAGTCCTTCTTTGTAGACTTCGTGACGTTTCCTTGGCAGTTTCCAAAGAGGTAAGAACACTGTGCTGAATTGTGTCCCACCTACCTTGTAGATGGTGTGTAGAGTAGAGATGTGCTTGTTCATCTACATGGGTGCTCAGGGTCTGCCTTCATTTCTCTTTTTAGACCTTGTTTTTCTAATTGCTCTCACCTATCTATGGGATCTGTCTGTACACATATATACTGGTATGTAGGGCATCTGACACTCTCCTCTTTTGCCACCGTTATGCAATATACAAAGCAGAACCTGAGACACTAATTAGGTTATTTGCCACAGCCCAAATCTCTGCCCAAGCTGCAATTAAACACTGCAGCTTTTGCCTCCCAGCTTCCTCCCACTTCCTCTTCCTCCTCAGCATTTTGGGAGATTGACTGGAGGTGTTTATCTTCCCATGTATCCTGACAATGTCTTCTCCATCTTCCTTTCTTTGTGCTTTTTTGTACTTTGCCCTTTTCATTCATCTATTGTCTCTGTGCACGAGTGGAATTTTGCACAGTGGCCTGGCTGTGGGATTTGCAGGGCAGTTGCCCACGTCTTCACTACCTCATCTCTCAGTTAACAGAGGGGTCTCAACCTAAGCTGCCGAAGAGCATCTGTGGCTATATTTCCAACTTGGCACTTGTGTGTGGCCTGAACCAGCTGCTACACAATTGTCAAATATCTCAGATTTTCCTTTGCTTGCAAGAAGACAGTAGAACTTAGCTCATGAAAACCAGTCTTTCTCCAATATTTAATGATGTTGGAGGCTTGAATGCCCCTTGTGTTGTTGGACTCTTCAAACCTGTCTGTTTAGACATGTACGACTTAGATTCTCCCACTCTGAGGGTTAGGAGTAGAAGCCCTTTAGCTTTGCTCACCTGATTTTGATATCACTTTTATATTTTGGAGGAAATTTAATCCTCTCTGTTCTACACACTCATATGCAGAGACATCTTTCAGCTTTCATTTCACTCCACTACCCGATGTTGCTTTCACAAGCACTTCTAGCCCTTTGTTGTTACCTGTTTTTAGGAGGCACAACTAAGTGTGGGAGAGGAATGACTTGTCTGTCCTTCAAAGTATCTTTCAACTGCAGCACATGACTCTCAGATGCTGCTTCCTTACCCTGGTGGCAGAGCCTTTTGGAAGTGGGGATTCCTCCTGATGTGAATGGAGCAGCACTGAATGCTGTGAAACCCCACTGAGGGCAGCTGGAGTTAGTTGCACGTGATCTCCAGGATCCATGAGTGCCTTGAGGCCAACAGCTGGGCTTCTCCTGAGCAGACAGAGCTGAGGATGCACTCAAGTCCCTGCTGCAAATTAGTCTGCAGACTTGAGCCTGTGTTTTCTGTTTCCTGGTTGAGTGCTTAAGCTGCTGGTGTTGCTTTTTTGAACAGGAGAAAAGTCCTACTTTCTCTTTATGAATTGTGGCCTTTGTGGTTTGAAAGCAGCCCTTGCTTTCCTTTATTTGTTTTTATATTAAAAGGGCCTAAAATCTAAGCAGTATACCATTTGAGTTAAGCAGCACACTTTGTTGTAGGCAAAACAGTATTTTTCAGGCCTGTGGGAAGCAGGCCTGAGGCCAGAGAAGGAGTTGGTAATGGAGTAAATGGTCTTCTTAGCACTTGCTGTGCTTGTGGTCTTCTGCTGTTACTGTGCTTTTGTCTTCCCCTGGACACAGTGAGAAGTCTTGCTGTTTTCTAGGACTTTTGTCAAGGGGAACTGATTTTCTCTACAAGGTGATTCTTGTTTCCCCTCATGACTTCCCCAGGTGACCAACCTCCGCTCAAAGGTGTCTCACACCGCAATTGTCACTCTTGGAGAGCTCTTCACGACCTTGAAGAAGGACATGGACTGTGAGGTGGATGAGATTGCTCGGGTCTTGCTGCAGATGGTGTCGAACTCTCCAGAGTTTGTTCAGAAAGCAGCCAGTGAGACCCTGGGCATCATGGTGGAGAAGGTGACTCCTGCGCGAGCAATGACTGCTCTCATGGACATTGGAGTCCTGTATGTTGATCTTTTCTAAATGATATCCTTCAGCTGATATTGTATGGGTGGGGGAAGGGATAAAGGAAGAAAGAGGAATGATGGGAGGAAAGGGTCCTTTATCCTGCATCTTCTGTGTACTCTGTGACCAGATGCTTGGATCAACCTCGCTTCCTTTCTCCCTCTTGTCACCTACTTCTGCCCTCCTACTGCCTGTTTGTTCTCACAATCTGTCGACATTGTCTAGACAATGTTGGGATGGTGGGCAAGTGAAAGTCCCTGCAAAGGCTAGTGATAGAGCCTTGTGGTTTTGTGGGAAGAGGGACAATTGCAATTCCAACAGTGAGCGCCCTTTGATATTTCACAACACCAATCCCAGGGGCAGTGGGAAAAACCGTGCCTCATCATTCTCCCATTAACATGAGAACTAAGGAGGGTAATTGCTGGGACATGGGGCAGAACATGCTGGGTGTGGCACAGCAGGCACAGCTCCTGCCAAGACGAGTCTTGTATGACTGTCCTGTCCTTAGAGCTCTCCTTTCTATTCAAATTGAGGCTTCATGTTAGCCTTGAGATGGTGAAGCACTTTACAGGCACCTTCACAGGCAGACTCCCATGGGATAGCTGAATCAAATGCTGCCTTGAAATATTGGTGCTGTGCCTGAGAGTTTCCAATAGGCAGCCTCTAGAACAGGACAACCGGGCTGAAATTGTTGTCACCCTTCCCTCAGCTTTGGAAAAGGGTAAAACACTCAAACGTATCTGTTGCCAAGCCTCACGTAACTGACTGGCTGCATTGATGGATATTCTGCAGCTTCACACGCCACAGTGGTTTTTTGCCCCACTTGTTTTTTCCAAGGGTCTGCAGATTTGGAGATAAATGGGTAGAATAAGCCTCAATCCTTCTGCAGCTCTGTTTGCATAGTGGGTCCTCTCTGATGGGTCAGCATGAATTGTCTTTAATTTCCCTCTTTCTCAGAGTTAATTTTGGGAAAGAAATTGAGTCCAGGGAAACAGAACTCCTGCCTCTTCCATGCAGGCTCTCCCTCTGTACAATGCCAACTTGGTGTTTATCGGAGGACAGGATCTTGTAGAGGTGGTTAAAATTGCAGTGAGAACACAGGCCTCCTTGGCCCAGCAATGACAGGGAGCATGCTATGACCAAGGCATGTGTTTCTGGCCCTCCTTTTCCCTCTGCCCCAGCATTTGCTCTCGTTTCCAGGCACCGCCATGTCCTGGTGCGGAAGTGTGCAGCCAAACACTTACTGATGGCGATGGAGAAAAGTGGAGCCAAGAAGCTCGCGGGCACACCCGCCATAGCCGAGAAGCTGGCGCACACGGTGGTGAAGCTTGCTCAGGACTGTCACAAGGACACAAGGTAATGACCTTCATTTCACCTCCCAAAATACAAAAACTGTTGGATGTCTGGCTATAAAGGGTAAAACCACAAAACAGTGGAAGGTAAAGTAAATATTAAGTTCCTTCACTGGGTGGATGAGGTTCATAGAATCATAGAATACGCTGAGTTAGAAGGGACCCATCAGGATCATCGTGTCTGGCTCCCGGCCCTGCACGGGACAAGAATCACACCGTGTGCCTGAGAGTGTTGTCCAAATGCTTCTTGTACTCAGGCTTGGTGCTGTGACCACTTCCCTGGGTTGTCTGGGGAAATGACAGTACGGGGTAACATGAGGTTGTCCAGCAAGAAGCACCATTGCCAGATTCCTGTGACTTAAATGATTCTTTATTGCTATCAAAAGACCTCAGATGAGTCAGTCAAACAACTTTGGTCTCATGTGCACAACGCAAAGCCAAAGTGTTGGCCACTGGTCATCACTGAAGGATCCCAAGCATTTATTTCTCATAAAATTGAGACAGTCCTAGAAAATTTCCCTGTGTCTTTAGCCAATGTATTTGGTCTTTCTAAACTTCTTCTGCAGATTTGTATAATGCTGTTATTGTATAATGCTTGAAAGGCTGAACAACCTCCAAATTTCTTCTTGAAGAAAGCTATAGTTTCCGAGTAGCAAAATCAAACCAAAGCACCAAAACCCCCTTCCTTTGATGATTAAATTCTCACTAATAGATGCCAAGAACACATGAGCAACTAGCTGCCCATGCAAATACATACAGTAGAGAATAATCAACAGGAAGCATGAGGTGATTTTTCCTGGATTCTCTGCCATTTAGAGAAAGGTCAATTATTATGCAGCGGCAGCAAGTGACTGCTAATAATAGTGACTCCTAATATTAGTGACTGCTAATAATCTCTGTCAACAAAGCCGGTGTGCTTTGCTTGTCCCCTGGGATCCTTTAATTCCACAGAAACACACCCACAATTTCAGAGTCAAATTTTTGGGTTTTGTTGCCCCCTGTTCTCCTCTTACCTCTTGTGTTCAGCAGACAGCACTGTGCAGTAACAATGGAGGTAAATATCTCTCTTTGCTGAATAGGTAATGGCTTCTCATGCAAGACTTGCAACTGATGAGTTTCAAGTATCAGCTTATTCTGTTAACACTTTTCCTTTGTTTATTCACAAGGGAGGAAAGACAGTGATAGTCTGTATGAATTTCTCTTTCCTGTGTTAGGCATTATGGATGGAAGATGCTGCAAATGTTGAGGAGTCATCAAAAACTCAATAAGTTTTTGGAACAATCCATTTCCAAAGCTGAATTGAAAGACATTCTGGCAAGAATGGAGAAGAATGTAAGTGCTTGGCAGGAGAAACTTCTCCTTAATGCAAGTATTGAGATTGCTAATATGAGATCAAACACACCTAGAAAGGAAGGTCCCTTGTGCAGGAACAGGGAGAGTGAGTGTGAACCAAATCAACTCCCAACACAATGGGCCAGCCTCCAGACAGTCCAAAGTGTTCTGCTGTTCCCTTTAAGAACACTCGTTCCCTACCAGTTTGTGTTATTCCCATTTATGCCCAAGGCTAATGAATTCAGGATTTGACATTGCTGCTCATTATAGTAGCACCTATATTCTGCCTTGGGCTATTGAAAACAAATAGTTGGCTTCACTGAACATCTGGCCTGTCTCCTTCTGTATGTTAGGAAATATTCTCCTAGCAGTGATCCTGGTTCTAACTTGTGTTTCAAACAAGTAATTTCCTATTTTATCTTCTAAAGCTTCATGGGGTTTTATATGTCTTTGTAGGGGATAGAAGACCGTGAAGGTAAACCTCCACCTGCTGAGAACCCCAGGAAGAGGAGGAATGATGGCTTGAAGATGCCCAAGGCCAAATTGCCTTCTTGTGGAGGGTACTGAGCACTTGTTAGATCTGACAAAGCACATGAAAAGTTTTATATGTCTCTTCCTCAGCAAAATCTTCCTGGTGGAGATGACCTGTGCCAGAGATTGTTTCTTTTCCCTACAAATCTTCTATGATAAAAAAAGTCTATTTCTGCCTTACACTGAACACAACTTCTCTGGGGTGTTTTCCACAAAAACCGAGAGACAAAGAGACACCTCCTAGTTGCAGCTCAGAAGATCCAGTGCAGTGGCGAGGACAGTGTTGGGGCTGTGAGAGGGTCATGTCTCTGCTGCCTGACTTGGGACAAGTAATTTGAATCCCAGAGGGTTTTTTATCTGAGTGGAGTGTTTTTTTAGATGGGTGGTTTAATGAGAAGTCCCAGTCTGGAAACAAGATGCCATTCCCAAAAATAGCACTTCCCATGCATGTGGTTTGGCCGGGCTGAATCATGGTTTTCTGACCCTCAAACAGTACCAAGTTGGAGTAGTAAGGAGCAAGTTCAGTTCCTGAGCAGTTCAGATCAACAGATGTCTCGGTGTGGAATTTGCCTCTAGGTACTCATGTCATTCATGCTGTTTGGTTGATGGACAGAATGTTGTTTGGTTGGGGTTTTTTCCCCTTTGCTACAATCAGCATTCAAGACAGGGATTTGGTCCTTGCTGACTCCTCATGCCAGTGGGAGAGCTACTTGTACCTGTTCTCCTCTGATAACAGAGGGGATTTATTTAGCTCTGTTATGCTCTGTGGTGGCAAGGAGATGACCACATGCCTCAATAGTCTAGTTAGGATCTTCCCATGCTCATGGAAGAGAGAGGTCCACCCAAGAAAATTGTTCCC